>CM035424.1:138604313-138909313 GCA_020310875.1 Ceratopteris richardii | reverse complement strand
AGTACATGATTAATGAGATTGATCATGGTGCACATCTTAGTACATAATATACTTCTATACATTTTTGAGGATGTACATGTTTTAAGGAGGAAAGAATATTGTATAAATACCCTTGGTTTGGATTCTTGGGTTTACTTTCGCATGTGCGTGAAACCTTTGTTTAAACCCTTCTTTGAATCCTTGGTTATTTAGTTGAATTGAACTCCTATCTGAATGGTCTTAATGCTTAGGTTTAATTATCCTAAGGCTTGGGAACCTTAGTCTTTGGAGAAGCTTCTCCAAGTACCACATTGGGGTGTATGTGAGAGGAGAAGCTTCAATTGAAGTAGAAGCATGTGATAGCATTAGGAAAGTGTCCACATGAGGGAATGTGGATGGAAACTTGGAAGTGTCCTATGAAATGCACTCCTTTGACCTAGAGGTATACATATGGGTGAAGTTGGATAGGTGGATACATACTGAGTCACCCTCAAGTGTGAAAGGAATGATTTAGGAGGATTCAATAGTAATCTTGCCTCTTTTATTAAAGCACGAATGTAAAAGAACTCTATGATTGATGTTCGATCAAAATTTGATGCCATTGAGAAGATTAGTACTCAAGCCTTGTGCCATTTTCCTCTAAGAAAGAAATCTAGTGGGACCAAATGGGTCTATAGGATGAAATCTCTACATGATGAAAAAAGTTTTTATCAGTATAAGGTTAGCATTATAGAAAAAGATTATGCTCAAGAGAAGGAAATCCTATTTGATGAGACCTTCACTTATATGTGTTGTATGATTTTTTTTATATAACATTTATGAACTGGTTTATTACAATGGTTTTCTTTTTTCTTTTTATAAGAGGAAGTTCAGTAGAGGCCTAGTTTCCCTTACATGAATTAACTAAAAGAACAATTATACAAGTGAAGTTCATAGTGAGCCTAGGACCTCTATTATCCCATAAAGCAAGGGTAGTATGCACTGAAGGAGAAGCAACATTCACAGCTTGATGGTGGTAGGATATTTATGCCTAAGACTAAGCCTAAGAGATGGAAATGTGATCAAAGTAACAAAAACAAATCGTTATAGAGAGTTACAAAGAAGGATAATAAACTTTTTGTTCCTATCATTGGCGGGGGGGGGGGGGGGCATTTGCTTTGAATCTTCTTGTTCTCTAAAACAAACACTCTATGGTGTCTGAAGGGAGGAGACTTCTTACAATTACAAATTCTTCTACCTAAAAGGCCAAGGAATTTTGCAACTGACCACTCTTTCTAAGGGTTGCAAAATTTGGCAACACATCTTTCTCTCCAAAACTTCAAAAGAGCTTTTCCCCTTATCACATTCCACAAGGTAGTAGAACAACTGATGGCTTCTCCAAGTTAGGTTTGTTTCAAGTTTATTTGAGTCTCTAAATCCATAAGTCACCCATGGCCTACCAATCCAAAAAAATCCTTAGGCACAAAAAGAAGAGGTATCCGAATTCTTCTCTACCATTAAGGCAACACTTACACTATGGAGGGGCCCCACATAGTTTGTTAGCTTTAACATTAGTCTGATATCCCCGCTTGAGATTTATCACATTAGAACAACTTTTTTATACTCAATGAGGGGATGTCGTAGGGCTAGCAACTTAAAATCCCATTTGGTACTAAGCCAATTGAGAAACCATTTTCTACTAAGGGAGATATGAAAATCTAAATTCTTCTTGAAACTAGATATTCTTTCAAATCTTTTTCCATTGTGCCATTTTATACCTTGTATGTGAGAGAAATCGTGGCCGAGTAGGAGGTAAGAAGTTGAGTTATCCGAAGCATTGATTCTGTTTCTTAACAGGCACCACTCTTCATGGTCCACTCCCCAAGTTGGGTTAATGTCCTCAAATCTGATCCATTGTCTTCTCTCTTGATTTGAAATATGCTTCCACATATGAAACCCTTTATTCCATAGTTTCTTACAATGGTTGCAACACACATCAATGATTGCAACATACATCAACTGTTTCTGATAATGGTTGCAACATACATCAAATGGACATTAAAAATGCATCCTTCGATGGAATTGACATGAGAGAAGGTATTCGTTTTAGTTGCATGGTCTTGAGCAAAACGAAAAGAGAATAAAGAAAGTTGAAAAAAAGGCATTGTATTGTTTGAAACAAGAATCATCTACTTCGTATGAAAAGATACATGCTTATTCATTGCCACATGAATTCCAAAACAATCCAATTAAAATCACCTTGTATATGATGCATGCAAATGATGTATTCGTGATCATTTTAGCTTAAATTGATGACATGCTACACATTGATCCTTTATTTTTTAAAATTTTAGGTTTAGGGTTTTTGCAACATTATGATCTCATAATCCAAGTTATGTAATTTAATGGACGATTTGTATTATGTCGAAAGAAGTATGTCGACATCATCAAACAATAGTTTTTCCTTAAAGATTGTAAAACCGTCTCTACTTTCACAAAGAGAATTTTACATTTGAGACTTCATGATGTTATCATTTAGCAAAAAAGTATAGGGTATCGATTTATGTATGCATTATACAGCCTTGCATTCAATTTTTTGTCTCTAAAACAAGCAGGCTTATGCATAATAAAGCTAAATTCAATCATTGTTATACAATTATATACATATCTTAATATATAACTAGTTGTTCTAGGCCAAGTTGGTGTTAGTACTCTCAGATTTACATGATGTTTCAAACTCGTACTAAAGTTTTAATTGTGATGCTCATATTGAGAAGTCAATTTTTCTTCATGCTTTACATCTCATGTATCACATGTGAGCCCAAAAGTGGAATCAATATATTATCTCCCAAACAATATATAGCCCTTGTCTACTCACCTTCTAGAATTCCCTCTAATTTCAACTATTCATGTAGCCATTATGAATAAGATTTGTGTAGCCTTGACTATCCCCAAGATAGGAATCTTGATTTATTTGTCGTGTTGTCCACCAAAACATCTTTTGAAAGTTTTACCTAGATTCTCCCATCAAAGATCATTGTCCTTAATGATTGAAAAAATTACTTGCAAACCAAAAATTTCAATTCCCAAGCAGCACTTATGACTGGATGTCATGTGCAATACATCGTATTCTCTAAAATTGAGTGTTTTTGCAACTATGTCTCTCTCCTATCCAATAGCTTTCCAAAAGTATGATACTAAAAATTGTGTTGATCCAAAAAGGGAACTCCTCCTATACAATAAATTCTCTAAGAATAAATTTCCAAAAACTTCTAGCTTGAAAAGCATGATAAAAGATTTTTATCCCACAACTTTTATCTATTTGATCACACAAGAAAATGAATCCTAAGATTTTGTAGAAAAGAAAGTATCGGAATGAGAAGAATAAATTGACTTGCAAGAAATTTTCATAAGGGACATTGGAGTAAAAAAACAACTGAGTTTTTTTGAATCCCCATGAGAGCCTCTTTCCATTTCTTAAACATTTCAAATGAAAAGGATCTATATTTTTTGATTCTATATGATAAAAATAATGTCCTTATGAATTCCTCAAATTAAGGAGCGAAGTCTAAATTTTTCAGAGATGAGGCAAAAATCTTCCACGATGTAGCAAGCCCTAGTAGCGAGATCATAAACCATATTAGAAGTAATTATAGAAACATTAAAGTTATGCTTTGAGAATGAAAGTTCATGAGGGTGCGAAATGTGATTAGGAAAGCTTTTTTATTTGTAAACCACATTTTTTTTTCGTGATTAATCTTATAAATGGGAATCCACTTATATATAATCTATTTATTAGGTAAACAATAAACAATGCTCACATCCAATGATGTTCTTAACATAGCCATGTAAAAAAAGAACTCAGGCTTCTATAATACCATATATATTTTCAATAAAAAATAACTATAAAGTTAAAGTCCACGGGAGTAGGTTTCGGCTAAACCTCCATCTACAAAAAGAAATAAATAAATAAAATAACTATAAAGAATCAAAACGTTGTTCTGTAGTTTATGCACAGATTAAGACTTTCAAATCATTTATTTCTATTTTTTAACTTTTCGAGTCGTATAATATCATCTTGAAAATGAATAAAAATAATCATTGCATTTCAATCCGTACTCAAAAGAGAGATGATGAACCTAAAATGTTGCAAAAACTGATTTTGAATAAATTAACATTCTTTTTCCTTGAATTCCCAAAAAGGATGAATTATTCAATGAGTAATATGATGACTACCACCAAAGCAATGCCATTTTTTGATTTGACATACTTAAGAATAAAAACTTTTATTTCCTGTAATCATGAGACCATCAAAGTGATCTAAAAGTAAAAGAAGAGCTAGAAAGTTTCACCTTGTCAAAAGTAAAGTGTGATATATATATATATATATATATATATATATATATATATATATATATATATATATATATATATATATATATATATATATATATATATATATATGTGTGTGTGTATATATATATATATATATATATATATATATATATATATATATATATATATATATATATATATATATGTATGTATATGTATTTACGTGTGTGTGTGTAGAAAATAAAGAAATGTCAATAAACTAATGAGGAAAATACTTTATCATTATGGATGTAAAAAGTATTATACAGAAATACATATTTCTGCTATTTATCAAAAGCATATCGAATATATTCATAATAGATGAAGTAAGATAATACTTATGAATAAACAAATATACATATTCCGTAGACAACAAGAATAAAATAAAATAATCGAGCAAAGATTCGATTAGAATTAATGATAATGACAGAAACGATAATAGTACTTGTCAGTAAGAAACAAAATAATAAAAACTAAGATTAATTCGAAAAACTAAAAATACGTGATTTTATGCGGAAAATATTATTGTTTTATGAAGGAACTATGGCTTATTATTTTAATGTATGCCTTCATAAGTACCAACTTATGAATAAACCCAACGAAATGAGAACCACACATACATTAGAATAATAAGGTTCACATCAACCATAAACATATGCAAATGAAAATGAGCAGAAATTAAAGAAACAAAATAATGTTTTAATAAATAGAAGACACAATTAAAATGTAAAAATTTTACGTTAATAATATTAAAAGACAGATTTTTATTAGGAATAGACTATTAAGTCTTATAAGGAAAAAATTAAAAAGCTTAAAAAAAGGACTTGAAGTGAAATTTCAACTTCTACGTTGCTCAAACAAAAATATCAAGTTTGGAGAAAGCTGAAATTGAGGTGTACGCCCCTTTTTGCCCATAAGGCAAGAAATTTCTAAGAAAGGAGACAAACATAGGCACGCGGAAATGAGCAGAAAATAAACAAAGAAAATAATGGTTTAGTAAATAAAAGGCATATGATTAAAATGTAAAGCTTCTACATTAATAAGAATAAAAAATATATTTTAATTAGGAATCAACCACTTAGATTTATAACAAAAATATCAAAAAATTTAAAAATAGAATTGAAGTGAAATTCAGCTTCTACATTGCTCGAACAAAAAATATCAAGTTTCAAACCTTTTAATGCATAATTTGGAGAAGAAGCTAAAATTGAGGTATACGCCCCTTTTTTCCCATAAGGCAAGAAATTCCTTAGAAAGGAGATACCATGTAGTGTTATTCTATTTTATATCTAATGAAATGAACATGACCACATAGTGCAAAAAAGTTATTAAAATTTATTAGTCACTTAGATAAATCATTTACTTATGATTGCATGATTATGGCATAATATGTTAATACTTCCTTTCAAAACATGGTGTATTTTCATGATTTCCCTTGCTTTTCCTATATTTTGCTTTATGTTTGCTTCTTTCCACACTAATCCTTGATAGTTATGGAGACAAAAAAAATTAAAAACCCATAGTACTATAACAAATAGAATTTTTGGATTAGTAAATGGGTTACGGTTATCTCTCACATAATGTCGGAGGCAATGTTGGAATGCAAGCTTCAAAGGTATGTGACAATTAAAGTAGACCAATCACAATGAAAAAATAAATCTACAAGCTCTCGCATAACCATACCGGATCCATTTTTCCATGTTAGTCACCATCTTCTCATGAAATGTAATTGGTAACTAACCCCTACATCCTAGAAGTTGCTTTTCGGTTAGATTTTAAGAGGGTGATTGAGTATTTGAATGATCCTCACGTAGATTTTGTATTCATTCCTCTGATTTGGGAGATATCCTAAGTTCATCAATTCCAATAAGCAACTCGCTTGCTTAAGCAAAATCCTACACGTACAAAAATGCAGCGTTTCCATATTGTAGTATGTGTTGGGATATATCTTTCTCATTTTACCAACATCCATTTCTAGTAACCTATGTCCTGTTAGGAACATGCCATTTTTTTAACTTCCTAAAAGCTTGCATTAAAGCTCTGAATGAATTGAGATATCTGTATAATTGAGAGTTATGTCTATGTAGAAACACCCTATGAGAATGTATTGTGATTTTGTTGCATACTAGAGTTGAAAATCCCCCAAAAACTGTATTTGAGAATTTCTATACACATTAAAAATTCCATCTGGACGATTTGAAGCTATTGGAGGTCAAGCGGCTAGAGCAATCCATGAAGCAAAAGATCAAGGGAATGATACATACAAATGAAGGAAATTATATATATTGAGGATGTGAGGTTTAAAAGCCAAAAGCAATTCAATTTGTTATCAAATTCACTTTTAGGATGAAGTAGTAGAGCTCTAAAAGCTTACATAAGTAGAGGGTTATGAGGGATCATTAATGAATGTGATGTCAAGACCATTATTGGAAAATTCCATACCAACTATCAATTAAGGGTTCAAAGCAAGTGGAATAAGAGATACAAATGAGTAATGTTCATACTTTTGCAACATATCAGCAATAGTCTGATTGTGCACATATAAGACCTAGATTCGTTTACAAAGGTTTGCAAAGCCCTAGAAATTATTCTATAAACTACATTAATTAAAGTGATGAAAGTTTAGGAAAATATTGAGCTGAATAATTTGAGGAAAAACCTCTCATAATATGGTCAATCAACAGAAGCTTTAGCTACCTAGGCAATCACGTGGATGATGACAATGTTATTGCCTACATCTTCAATGGTTTGATGGATGATGAGAAACGGAATCCATCACAACTTCTATTTATATGAGAGATAAGTTTGAGACCTCATGTTAACTTTGGAGTTCATCCTCAATGGAAATCAATCGAAGGGCAACCAAGTTCCAAATTTCTATATAAGTAATTAAAGATGCAATGTAGAAGAAAATTTGCACAAGGCAAGGATAGAGAGGAAAGCATAATTAGGGTTCAAACGAAAAAATAAATCAAGGAATCAGAATCTCTTCATTAGTAAAGAGAAAGAGGAGAAAGAGCCAACAAAATATAGGATCAAATGAAGAGGGTTGCTACATATGTGGCTAATATGGCCACTAGCAAGGGAGTGTTATCAAATCGATGAAAATGTGACAAATCGACATACGATAACTCAAATTCAAGCTAAAGGGGCTCAAGGTAATCCAACTAGCACCTCAAAAATACAAAAAAGTATAGCCTTTTGGCATTGACGTACAAGCATGAAGGACATGGTGGTTTTGATGGTAAGTGGTATAATGATAACAAAATATGAAAGTTCATGAGCTTTATGACGGAAACCTTCAGATCTATGATTTTTCATGAAGAGACGTGCTAAAAAGTATTCTAAATTTAAATCTATGTGAGTGAATTAATTATAACAAGTAATAACAAAGCATTCAATGACATAAAAGACGAGCAAGACAAGGAATTCAAGAGCTCTCATTTAGGAGAATTGGAGTATTTCATAGGAATAGTGTGAAAATCAAACAACATCTTTTTCATCTTGAGGAAGTAGCCTTGGAAATATTGGGAACAATTAGGATTAAAAATTATAAGCCAATGTCTACATCAATGGATACCAACATCAAATTAGGATTCGTCGATGATGAGATGATAGAGAATGTATCTCTTTAAGTCATTGATGGTTCACTAATAGATTTATTTGGAAGCTATCATAAGGTTTGCAATTTCAATGTGTCCAAATATCTAAATAAATCTTTGCATGGATTTTCTATTGATTTCTCGTGTATTTGGGAGCTATCCTAATTGGTGCAACTTCAGCGAGCAACACATATCCTAAGTTGTAGTATTCCTTTAGGTGTATCTATATATATAGAAGTGAAACATTGTCTATTTCTAGTTTGTGTTGGGATAGGACCCTCTCATTGTTCCCCTATCCATTTCAAGTAATCTAAAGCTTGTTAAAAGATTTTCATCGGCATATTTGAAGAGTCTAAAATTGCACAATTAAAATTTGAGTAAACTAAAACTTTTGTATGATTTAGTGAATCTATTTTCATTAGAGATACCCCAAGGTTTCACTATACTTTTGCTACATACTGGGGTTGAGAATTTGCCCAATAGGAATAGAAAATAAAAAACACTTCATCTAAATTTGCACATATTTTTGTAATTTCTATGTACGAATTGAATGTCTTTCAATCGTTACCATGTAGCCTAGGTTAACTTCAAATGAGGATGTTGCAACACAAAATATTCACCACTTTGTTCACCTATGAAGTAATTATGAATTGTCGTTTCAGAAAATCGATTTTAATAAACCTCACTAACATTTGATGATCTCCCTATGGATAAGACATATTAAGATACATGTATATTAAGAGAAATCTATATTAAGTTACATGTATTCTCCAAGGACTTCATATATATTTAATTCCTTTTTATTAGGATTGATGTATGTATTGACGTGTGATGTTTAAATAGATCGATTCATACGCATGTGAGGGACATGTATAAGCTCGATCTCGATTTGAATTAGGACTTCTCAGAAATTATGTTCACATTCACACTTGCAAGGTAAAAGCCTTTGAAACCAAAGGATATCCAGCTTGGGAGATTAAAGCTAAGTATGAATACCAAGGAGAACTTTCACGAGCTTTCTATGACAACAAAGGGGTTCGATCAAATTTTCATTTACAATTAAGAAAATGATTTGCATAATGAAGATGAAGCCTAGATTATATTCGAATTCTCTTCTAATCTTTATTAATATTGACCTCAATTGAGAATGAATCCTAAATTTCCAAGATAATCTCCTTTATGAAAACTTCAGATGTAAAATTTCAAAGATGATCTCCACCAAAGACTATGTATAAGAAAGATGAAATGCCCATGTTCAAGGATATTATGAAAAGAAAAAGGATTTCGATCGAAATATTATTTTTATTTTGCTAGGTTTGTACTACTTTTATAATATTGTTCTTTTCGTATAGAAGGAATTTTCATTGAATATTGTTTTTGACTGAATACGTATTCGTTCAAAAAGTTCGTTCACTGGAAAAAGAAAATATTTCATCGAAAGTATTTCTATCAAAATTTCAATATTTCAAAAGTCCCAAACGATTGCATCTTGCTTGAATTTGCTAACCTATCATCGCATAATTCGGTCAAATAATATGCGGCATTATTCAAACCTATCATCGCATAATTCGGTCAAATAATATGCGGCATTATTCACAGTTAAGCAAACTCTTAGATAATGAATAATGCAACATGGCTACTAAAATCGCTAGTAAGATGAAGATTGCTAATAAAGCCAAGCTACATGTGCATATCTCCATGGAGTCATCATGAACGCATGTATGTATGTGTGTATGTCCGTATGTATGTATATGTATGCATGTGTATCTATCTATGTATGTATATGTACATGTATGCATCCATGTATGTTTCCAAGTATGTATGTGTATGTATCTATCTATGTATGCATGTGTATCTATCTATGTATGTATATGTACATGTATGCATCCATGTATGTTTCCAAATATGTATGTATATGTATCTATCTATGTATGCATGTATGTATGTGTGTATGTCCGTATGTATGTATATGTATATGTATCTATCTATGTATGCATATGTATCTATCTATGTATGTATATGTAAATGTATGCATCCATGTATGTTTCCAAATATATATGTATGTATCTATCTATGTATATGTACATATTTATCTATGTATATGTACATATGTACATATGTTTCCAAATATATGTGTATGTATGCATATGTATCTATCTATGTATGTATATGTATCTATCTATGTATGTATATGTATGCATCCATGTATGTATATGTATCTATCTATGTATATGTACATGTATGCATCCATGTATGTTTCCAAATATGTATGCATATTCATGTCTAAATACGTGTATCGATAGATATGTGGAGAAGTATTGATGCATATTCACGTCTGCATTATGTGTGTGTATGTATTTATACCTGCATGCATGTATATGTGTGTATATATACACGTATGTACGTCGCATGTATGCGTGCATGCATGCCTGTGTGTGTATGCACAGGAACGTGTGTGTGTGTGTATATATATATATATATATATATATATATATATATATATATATATATATATATATATATATATATATGTGTGTGTGTGTGTTATAAATGTGTGTGTGTACACAGGATTTGTGAATGTGTGTATCTATCCATGTAAATGTGTGAGTACGTACATGCGAGTGATGTATGTACCTATTGACCAGGCCGTTAGGATACTTGAAACATGAAATTTATACGCATGGACTTGCGTCTTTATTCAGCATCCTTAGTACATATGTATATTTTAATTGCAAGACGCGACCAATTTGACATCGTTGACGCATTTCTTGCACTTAGCGGGAAAAAAAAAAGTACAGTAACCTTTCATCCGCGTCAATAGAGCGATAGACATAGGATGTGATATTGCTCCCTCTTTTTGTTTTTTGATTCTAAGGGCTTCTATGCTTGATCGTCTTGGACGTCAAGCAGACGTGTTTCTAGTGGAGGTTCTACTAGTTTGATCGTCTTGGACGTCAGGCACACACGTCTCTATGCAGGCCTACTAGCTCTAGATTCTAGAGTTCTAAAAGCAAAGTTTACTTGAACTTCATGCGAATTTCATGAATGCAAATTGACAGCCTTGACATGAGAGTTAATACAAAACAGTCTCAGGTTTAGTAAGTTTTTCTTGAGATTAACATAGTTTTGCCATTGCTGTTTTATTGAATAGATCAATACGTTCATGTAGAAGAGATTATCAACTGAGTGGGATGTCTGGAACGAATTCTTTTTCTGCCAGCAAGCATCAAACTAGTGAAAACTTACCTCGCACATCAAACTAGTGAAAACTTACCTCGCACAAGATCTTAAAACAGATATTCGAGCCTTATGGGATGATGGATTATTCAATTTGCATATTATTCCATTGGTTTCACAGAATCAATCGGGTTTACAAGTACATTCCACTTATTTCATCCTTCGTCAAATCCTTCAAATACAGCCATCTGAAGTGTTTCATCCCACTTAGCTACCAATTTAGGGTGGCATCTGCTTGTACACCAAGTTTTTCCCTCCCATGGCCTACACATCAAAAGCTTGAAAAATTAGGAAACCGAGACAGCGGCAGAACTGAGAGAGATTGCAGAAAGGGACGCATGAACATCAAGAGAAATAGTTTGCTGGATAGAATAGTAATAGCTTGTAGTACATATTAATAATGCACTATATACGCAAGATCAGAAGACAGAACGAAAGGAAGAAGTGCAGCCTTTACTTCCTTTATCTGCTTGAACAGAAATGTATCTAACTGCCATGAATGAACAGAAGGTCTCAACAAATGATGATGATGATAGAGGAACATTAGATCAGACTTTTAAGGTATGTTTGGACCCGATGATCGAAAGACAGAAAGCTGAAAAGAAAAAACTTTGATCCAACCATCAGTTCGCCGGATGCCTCATGTGCCCCTTAAATGCCCCCCAGTACTTAATAGTGAACGTGACACAGAAACCAATCACGATGATGGTGAATGCGCGAGTTTGAGACAGTGATTTCAGGAGGACGACAAAGACGTCCTTAGTACAATCGGCCGGAAATATTCGCAGAAAACTTCCGGACTAAAGGTTGTGCAAGTTGAACTGCAATAATTCAAATACTTCCAGTGATAATCACACAAGAAATGCTGGTAATTTATGCACGCAAGCGAGGACATGCGAAGAGTTCATGAAGCGATGCTGCTAATCTCCGGAAGCAAGAGCGTTACCTGTGAGGAGTTCGTGAAGCGCGAGCGGGGTTGAAATAGGGACCTTCATCAAAACCTTCGCATATAACTTCGCCAGATTTGGAGATCTGATAGCACACAATGCCGAGACGCTCATCAGCGAAGACCTGAGGAGGAGAAGAGAAAAAGATTTAGGTGTATGCTCTACGTATTTGGTAGATGTGTGAAGAGATATACGCCAAGAAAAAGAAGCAAACCATTACCTTCTTCCTGCTTTCCTCTCTGTCACCGTCTTGTGTGGTGGAGTAGCAGACAATACAACGGTTATGGTCGCTCAAAGCCTGTGAAAATGGGTAGATAAAGGCTTCGTCAGAGAATTAATGCATCAACTGAATGGGAAGAAGAGAGATGCAGAACACGGAAGCACCGTCGCCTTTCTGCCGCTAGCACAAGAGGTCTCAGGATTAGAAATTCTGATCGATGGCCCGCGGGCGTCCGCAGTAGCGGACCATGTGCCTGTCCGCGCGGATGCACAGCTCTGCAATGTCGCACGGGCATCTACGCAAGGAATAGAAAATGAAGTACAGGAGCACACCATGGCCTCGAAGTCGATACAGGAAAGTGAATAGCAGACTGCTAACACGCATTCTATAGTCAGCCGAGGACGCATAAAAGGCTGGAGAGAGAGAGAGAGAGAGAGAGAGAGAGAGAGAGAGAGAGAGAGAGAGAGAATAGCAAAGAACATCGAAGATATGTGTTCAAGGAATGGCGAGTGCAAGTTGGGTCAATAAGCTTAGCTATGGCAACTAGTTCCTCATAAGCTAGTCTCTATCTCAAGTCATTGGAACTAAATTTTACTTCAAGAAAAAAAAGTGATATTTCTCTATTAATGAGCTGAAAATATATCAACACCATGCTCATTAAATGAGACACTTCTTATGCAGTTGTTTGAGAATTTTGCCAAGGTTATGGATAGAATTATATCATTGTAGAATATGTATTCCCACAAATTTTCTCTTAATACTCCATCCATGCAAGTAATGCCAACAAAAGAGAGAGGACGAGGACACACTTATGAAGACATGTGATGCAATAAAGCTGAAGGACAAAGACAAGACATAGGATGCAAGGTGACACATACTTCTCCTCATGTGTCTTATGTAGGGTTTAGGGGGGCATGTCGCCATGGGCATTATTAATCTTTTCAAAGGCAAGTCACATACATCTAAGTTAATATTCCTTACGTTTGTTTGTAGGTTCCAACATGATAGTCCTTTGATCCTTAAATGGTTAAGAAAGTTAATACTTGGAAGTTCATGGAAGGACTAGGGACTCATGCTTTGGATTTCTCTTGCAAGGAATCTTCGATCATTCCTATTACTTGCCCTTGGGAAGTTCACCTTGGGAAGGATCTGACCAATAGTTTTGCAAAAATTAGTTGCCTTTTGTGTCATCAATATGATTGGTCATAGAGGTCACTAGAAATCCCCCCAGATAGTTAGTAGATTGGATGTTCTAAGTAATCGTGATAATTATAAATTTGAGAAGTCACGTAGTCATGATTAATTAGTCCTGAATTCATCAATGAACCTGGTCCTAGGAGTCTGTATTCAATAGCTACCATTTTCCATTCTCAAACAAGTCATGGTAGGGGCTTATACATCATTCACTAAAGTATATTGATTCTTTCATGGAAGTTGAGGTTATCATGGAAGTTGAGGTTAACCTGAATGCTAAGAGAGTCAAGAAATTATTGGTTCATTCGTCATGAAACGTATGATAAGGGATTCGTGATCATGCATTATTAAATATCGGAGTTCTTAATAATTGCTCTATGCCTTAATTTAGAGAAATTCATGTGGCCAATTGAGTAGCTGATCTCATGGACTTACTGAATAGTTGACAATCAATCCTATTTCTCATACTTATGGTTTTGCTTCACGAAGGTTTTGGGGGAAGTAATGAAACTTGGTTTGGTTCTTGAAGATTTTCAAGGTTGATTTGATTTTTAGTAGGGTACAACCTCTTTTGAGGAAGAAGTTGTGCATAGGTGATTGGATGCACCCAAGAAATTAGGAATTCGGGAGTCCTCTTAGGTGATGACCTTCAATAGTCCTGTTTTTTATGCATAAGAGGTCGTTTCCTAGTGATCATGCATAGTTATTTCTATGAACATGCAAGCACGATGGGTACGCAAGGATAAGCTACCTCAACATGTGAGTTTGAAGCAGGAACATTCTGACCCTCTAGCAAAAACATAGCAAAATAACCACTGTTGGAAATCTCAATGCGATAAGAGTTCTTAAAGTTTGGCTTCCAAAATCATTGGTAGAGGCTTAGAAATCACAACAATGCATATGGATTCTAAAAGTGGTCCTGAGCATAGGGAATCAAGAGATAGTAAAACTCAAAGAAATAGCATGCCAACAAAACAACGCTAAGGTAACTACAAAGGATCGAAGGAAACCCCAAGAAACCACCACCCAAAAATCCCAATCCAAAAATGGGAATAGGTCAACGACTTCATTCAAGAGTATAAGAAAAGGAGGGCACCAAAGGCAGCTGCCCTTAACACTGAATACGATGTTCATATGGAGACACAAGAAGCAACCAAAAATCGACCAAGAGGATTAAAGAATCTCTTTGTGTGCTCATAAAGTATGAATTGCATCTAGAGTATGCATGATAGGGCCACATTATAAGGCCACGCATTCGGCACATAGCTTCTTTAATGGAAGTAGTGGTGCACATTTCCATAACTGGGATAGGACATAGCTTCTAGTATCATAGGAATGATCATACGTTGTAAATAAATAAATGCTTTGGCTATCAACTAATCTCTTGTTTTCTTTCAAGATTAAAAAATTAAGAAAAAGAATGGTAAGGTACTTTACTTGTCCTTACTTATGCAAGGGGATACGGAGAGGCAAAGACCGATGTATTAATAAATGACAAATAAAATGCTGAATTGGTTTCTCCTTGAACTGATTCTCTACTCCATGACAAGTGCAGATGGCTTCGAAAGATTCGAAAGCGACGATTCAAGAAGAAGCACTTGAATTCCCAATGAAGAGTGTGACAAAGGCCAAAGATAATTGGTTCTGAGAAGACCAACTAGCTGGCAAAAAGCATCTTTCCAGCTGATTATCTTCTTCTCCAAGAGCTTGTGTGTGTGATTCATGCTTGAAATGTGTGTGTAGGACTGTTATCTACCCCTTCGCTTCATGTTTAATCTATTGTAGTGCACATGTGAGGCTTGAGGAGTTGTGAAGCGGGTGTTGGTGTTTCTCACCATTCACTCTTTTGCTCATACGTCAAAGCACATTTGTCAGATTTGACTGAAAGTACCACCATTAGATGTGTGACATTGCAAGCTTTGACAAGAACCCGATGTCGACTATAATCGGAGCTCGAAGCTAAGAGAAAAGTTTGTATGTGAGAGTACATGAACCCATTCAGATATTTTCAGATAGCCAGAGTGCTATAGCTATAGCAAAGAATCCAGTGCATCATGCAAGGACAAAGCATATAGAGGTACATTACCACTATATTCGAGAGCAGATAGCTAAAAAGCACATTGAGCTGGTTTATGTTCCTTCTAGTGAGAATGTTGTAGATATATTTACCAAAGTCTTTATATATGCCTTCAAGAAAACCATGTGGGCGCCTTGGTCTAGGAGAAACGATTTGAAAGGAATATAGAGTTCAAGTCCCTTCGGTAGCAACATAACGCGAAATTTTGAAAAGCAATTTTCTTTTCGAGCTGAAAACGATGGCGCCATTTCTGGGATGTTGTTTTTGAGGAGGCTTTTCGTTAGTGATTAATATTGATCGTAGTTTTGTTTTTAGATAGCTTTTTGTAGTGCTTTTCATTGGAGTTCACAACCTATATAAAGAAGCATAGTCTCGTTGTTGAGATATTGTTGGTGCAAAACAAGCCTTAACACTTGGCTTTGTCTTGTACCTTGAAGAGCATTGGATATCAACCTTGAAGGTTTCACAAGAGCTTGGAGTAATTCATGAAGACTTCATTTGAAGGAAGACCATAGGAACACATGCCTATGTTTAGTTACATTTTACTTTATGTAAAAAGTCAATATGACTTCTTGTAATCTCACCTACATTCAAAAGTCATGGAAATTAGAAGTTATGAATGGAGAGAATATCTCCATGTGATTAGTTGAGAGATTTGAGGGAGCCTACATTTGAATTTGAAATTCAAACTCACTTTAAACTCCTATAAAAGTCAATGTAAAAGTCGCGGGCTGTGTGCTCACTCCCCGAGGCTAATCCAAGCAAATTAGTGAGTGTGTGAGAGCTACTATTGAGCCTACACCTCTGAGTACCATTGGGCATCACCTTACATGTCAAATGGAATGTACATTTGATAGATTCAATACATATACTCATAGTTCTTAACTCTGTGTTTTCTGAGTCATTCACCTCAAAGTCTGTCAACTTCAACAGGGCATATCTCAAGATCTACTGAACCAAATTTGATGATCCAGGGCTCATTGGAACCAGCTCAAAGCATTCTACAACACTACAAAATTTCAAGTCATTCTATTCAGCCAATTGGGAGAAATCGCTGTCGAAGTGATCACTGGTATATTTCTGTGTTGTTCCTAAAAAATCGGGGGTGTCCCTGATTTTGCTAAAGATCATGCTCAGTGTATAGTTTGTTATTTGGAGTGATTTAACTTGCTAATGGTAGCTTGTTAAGTTAATTTAATACTCCCAGAAGGAATTAAACCAATTGCAAGTGTGCTGGACACACTGAGCTTAGGACTGAGCAGGTGTCAATACAGGAATAGAAAGTTTTTGGAGTTGTGAAGGTTCAAAATCATCTGTTTTGATTTGGTCATTACTCAATCATTTTGTAAAGCACATATATAGTTTCTTGGTGTCATTTGGAAGCTCAAGGAGTCTCCTAACCATATCTGAAGAGAAAAGAGGGCAAGTGTGAAGCAGGTCTAGCAGCACCAACTTGATCTTCTGATTGTACCCAGCCATCACATCCAACAGTGGTATCAGAGCAAATAAGGTAATCATGGGTGATGGTTTCCCTTCCTTCATTGACAAATTGGATAGGAATAACTACCAGGCATGGTCATTAAGAATGAAGACTTATCTACAAGGGAGAAACTTGTATGGATACATATCAGGAGATGAGGAGTTGCCCTCATTCAAAACCAGAGGCCTACCTACAAAGGATGAGCATGAGAGACTTAATCAATGGTGTGCTAAAGATGCTTTGGCAAGGTCATATCTTCTAAACTCTATCTCTGATTTCCTTCTACCTCATGTTAGGAACTGTAAGACTTCCCAAGAGACTTGGGAAACCTTGTCAACATACTTCTCATCAAGCACAAGGGCCAGAAAGAATCAGCTATGGATTGAGTTTACAACTCTCAGGAAGCAATCAAAACAATGTGTCTCAGATTTTGTCACCAAAGTCAAAGACATTGCAGATCAACTTGCAAGTGTTGGAGAAGAAATTGAAGAAGAGCAAATAGTCAGACAAGTGATCAATGGACTCAAAGCAGATGACAAGTGGGAAAGCTTTACCACTGCAATGGACTTGTACATGGACATCCAAGCACCTGATCTAACAACTCTGATTGGACAACTATTCACACATGAAGCAAAGATCACAAAGAATGGAGAGCAATCAAAAGGTAACAATCCCTCTGCCCTATATACAGATAAGAAGTCTAAAGACAAGGGTAAAAGTAAGAAAGTTGATGAAGAAGGATCCACCTCCCAAGCAAACTATGCAGGGAGAGGTAGATCATCTAGAGGTAAGAGCAGAGGAGGTAAATCAGGTAGGGGGAGACCCTATAATCAATCTCCATGCAATATTTGTGGCTTGTCTAACCATACTACAGATGAATGCTACAAGAACTACAAGAATCAAAGAGGAAGAGGTCACCAAAGAGGAGGATACTCCCAAGGCAGAGGCAGATTCAATCAATCTCAAGGCTACCATGGCTACAACAATAATTACAACAATAACTACAACAATAGCTACAATCACAATGGCAATTATCAAGGAGGATACAGGAACAGAAAGGATTACAACAATTATGCAGAGGATCAAGATGATTCCTTGTTGATTATGAACATGACATCTAAATCAGGTATCAATGATGATCATTTGTTCTATATTGACTCAGGTTGCTCTAACCATGTAGCTGGGAATGTTGCCTTACTCTCTGATTTGGAAGAACCTAAAGGCAAGCACCAAGTGCAGACAGGTGATGACACTAAACATTCAGTGGTTAAAGTAGGTAATGTTAAAACAAGTGATGGTAATCAGAATTTGTTAAGCAGAGTATTGTATGTTCCAACAATCACCAAGAATCTGATGAGTGTAGGTCAGATTGTTGAAAAAGGTCTACAGGTCAGGTTCACTCAACATGGTGCATATGTGGAGGATCCAAGACATGGATTCAGAAGGATAGCCAAGGGAGAGAAATCAGGTAGACTATTTACTTTTGAACTTGAGGATACTAAGAACATTGCATTATACAACTACAAGGACCAAACTCTATCAGAATTGGAGATGTGGCACAAGAGATTAGGTCACATTGGAGAGAGGACCATAAAGCAAATGAGTAGGGATCAATGTGTGCTTGGGATACCTAATGTATCCAAGCAACACATGATATACAAGTGTGAGGCTTGTCAATTTGGTAAGTCACACAGATTGCCATATACCAAAAAAGGTTTTATGCATGAAGACTACTTGGAATTGGTGCATACAGATGTTTGGGGACCAAGCAAGGAGCCATCCATATCTGGATCAAGGTACTATGTATCTTTTATAGATGATTATAGCAGATGGACTGTCTTGTACTTCATGAAACATAAAGATGAAGTATTTAATTGTTTCAAAAGATATCTTGCATTAGTTGAGAATCAAACAGGTAGACATTTGAAGAGGCTAAGGTCAGATGGTGGTGGAGAATACTTCTCCAATGACTTTGAAGAGTTCTTGCAGGAAAGAGGCATGAAGAGGGAGATTACCACAAGGTACTCACCTGAACAAAATGGGGTAGCTGAAAGGAGGAATAGACTCATTGTGGAGACAGCTAGGTCTATGCTTAATCAAAGACACTTGATGGAATGACACCCTATGAGGCTTGGCATGGTAAGAGACCATCTCTGGATCATTGCAAGATCTTTGGGTGTGTTGCATATGTGCATATTCCCTCACAGGTAAGGGGAAAGCTAGACCCTAAGGCTGAAAAGTGTATCTTTATTGGTTATGATTTGAATCAGAAAGGATACAGGTTCTATAACCCCTCAAATAAAGGCTTCAAGGTAAGCAGAGATGTCATCTTTGATGAAAATAATTCATGGTATGATAATGAGTGCAGGAAAGTTAGCCTACCTTATGATATGGAAGAAGACTTTCCAAAGCTTGTCAGGCAAGAACCAACTCAGAATGAGGACACAAGTTCAGATGATGAAGACACCATCAACATTGAAGAATTCAAAGCTTGGAAATCCAAAGGGAAGATGAAGATGAAGCAACTTGAAGACAATCCAGAATCCTCAACTCAAGCTATGAGGAGATCTTCAAGAGAAAAAAAGAAACCAATTAGGTATGGGTATGATACTTCACTTGTAACCAAGCACTCTGTATATCTTGCAAAGGATATCTTAAGTGAAGAACCAGGTACATTTGAGGAAGCCATTACTAAACCAGAATGGAAGGAAGCAATGGATGAAGAAATGGAGGCTCTCAAGGAGAGTGATACTTGGGACTTGGTACCCAAGAAGGACTCCATGAAGGTGATAGGATCCAGATGGATCTACAAACTCAAAAGGAACTCAGATGGTACAATAAGCAGGTACAAAGCTAGGTTGGTAGCCAAGGGTTTTGCACAAACCCAAGGCATTGATTATGAGGAGACATTTTCTCCTGTGGCCAAGATGCCAACTATCAGAATTATGGTGAGTGTAGCTGCATCCAAGAATTGGAACATGTACCAATTGGATGTAAAGAATGCATTCTTGAATGGATGGATATCTGAAGAGGTCTACATGTCACAACCACCTGGCTATGAGGATCCCAATAAGGTAAATCATGTGTGTAAATTGAAGAAGGCTCTGTATGGATTGAAGCAGGCACCTAGAGCATGGAATTATAGGTTGACAACCTATCTCTTGGATCAAGGATTTGTGATGAGTAAAGCAGATACTTCATTGTTTATAAAGAAGAACAATTCAGAGGTAATATACTTGTGTGTCTATGTTGATGACATCATTATTACAGGAAATGATGTTCAAGGAATTAGACACATCAAAGGTCAAATGATGAAGGAATTCAAGATCAATGATCTTGGATTATTGAAGTACTTCCTAGGGCTTGAATTGGTCTACACAAATTCAGGTATATTCATTACTCAGAAGAAGTACATTCAGGACATGGTCAAGAAGTTTAATTTGCAGGAAGCTAAAGTCTCAAACATTCCTATGGAGGTCAACCACAAACTCAGTGCACATGAAGGAGAAGAACTCAAGGATATTACAGGTTATCAAAGTTTGGTAGGTAGTCTCAATTATGCTACCTTAACCAGGATTGATATATCATATGGTGTTAGTGTACTTAGCCAATTTATGCATAAACCAAGAGTACCACATTTGGAGGCAGCCAAGAAGATAGTAAAGTACCTAAAGGGAACACAAAATCATGGTTTGTATTATCCATATTCATCAGACATTGACATCAAGGTATACTCAGATGCAGATTGGGCAGGTTGCAAGGATGACAGAAGGAGTACATCTGGTTACATATGCTTTGCAAGTGATAAACCAATTTCTTGGTCATCCAAGAAACAACCCACAGTAGCCCTATCATCTACTGAGGCAGAGTACAGAGGGCTAGCCAATGCCACTCAAGAAGCCATATGGTTGAAGCTACTATACTCAGAATTGGGTCTATATACAAGGCCACCTATCATATTTGGAGATAACACAAGTTCACTTCACCTAGCAGCTAATCCTGTGTATCATGCTAGGACAAAACACATAGAGGTGCATTACCACTATGTGAGGGAGAAATTACTTAGCAAGGAAATCCAATTATCATATGTGTCCACTAATATTCAATGTGCAGATTTGCTTACAAAATCTTTGGATGGGAGCAAGCTATGCAGGTTTAAATCCATGATAGGATTGCAAGATATCATTGAAGACTAAAGATGAAGACTCAAGCAAGTGTTTGGCTTGAGGGGGAGCTGTTGGTGCAAAACAAGCCTTAACACTTGGCTTTGTCTTGTACCTTGAAGAGCATTGGATATCAACCTTGAAGGTTTCACAAGAGCTTGGAGTAATTCATGAAGACTTCATTTGAAGGAAGACCATAGGAACACATGCCTATGTTTAGTTACATTTTACTTTATGTAAAAAGTCAATATGACTTCTTGTAATCTCACCTACATTCAAAAGTCGTGGAAATTAGAAGTTATGAATGGAGAGAATATCTCCATGTGATTAGTTGAGAGATTTGAGGGAGCCTACATTTGAATTTGAAATTCAAACTCACTTTAAACTCCTATAAAAGTCAATGTAAAAGTCGCGGGCTGTGTGCTCACTCCCCGAGGCTAATCCAAGCAAATTAGTGAGTGTGTGAGAGCTACTATTGAGCCTACACCTCTGAGTACCATTGGGCATCACCTTACATGTCAAATGGAATGTACATTTGATAGATTCAATACATATACTCATAGTTCTTAACTCTGTGTTTTCTGAGTCATTCACCTCAAAGTCTGTCAACTTCAACAGGGCATATCTCAAGATCTACTGAACCAAATTTGATGATCCAGGGCTCATTGGAACCAGCTCAAAGCATTCTACAACACTACAAAATTTCAAGTCATTCTATTCAGCCAATTGGGAGAAATCGCTGTCGAAGTGATCACTGGTATATTTCTGTGTTGTTCCTAAAAAATCGGGGGTGTCCCTGATTTTGCTAAAGATCATGCTCAGTGTATAGTTTGTTATTTGGAGTGATTTAACTTGCTAATGGTAGCTTGTTAAGTTAATTTAATACTCCCAGAAGGAATTAAACCAATTGCAAGTGTGCTGGACACACTGAGCTTAGGACTGAGCAGGTGTCAATACAGGAATAGAAAGTTTTTGGAGTTGTGAAGGTTCAAAATCATCTGTTTTGATTTGGTCATTACTCAATCATTTTGTAAAGCACATATATAGTTTCTTGGTGTCATTTGGAAGCTCAAGGAGTCTCCTAACCATATCTGAAGAGAAAAGAGGGCAGGTGTGAAGCAGGTCTAGCAGCACCAACTTGATCTTCTGATTGTACCTTGCCATCACATCCAATAGATATCACTCATCAAGCAATCCTCTCAAGGAAATCAAGGAGGCTCTTGGTGTTTTGAAGCTTTGGAGGTGGAGCTTGGGTGAAGGAGAGGCTACTCTCTTGGAGCAAGAAGTCTTCTACAAGGTGGTGGTAACTATCTTTTGTGAGTTAACCTTATATTTTGTTTTTAGGGTTTCTCTACCCTAATCTCAAAATTAGGGTTGGTTGATTTACAATTTTGTTACACTATTTTGTGAGAATAAGGTTAGCTTCGTTGCTCATTCACTTCACACACTTAGATTATTTCAACATAATCTAAATTTTGTATCATCATCTTCTTGGATATTCTTCCATTAGTGAGTGCACCACTTGATATGGTTGAGTAGTACTCCCATGTTGTAATTTGGACATCTACTTTTTAGCGAGTAAGCATCCAACTTACGTTCCCTATCCTTATCTCAATATCTCATTCTTTCTATCTCTCACTTATCATCTTAATTAATTAAGTGTGCATGCTCAAAAGGTTTTAGTATTGGAATGATCCTGGGGCCGCGAATTCCAACACTTGTTTCGGCCTCCAAATGCACTATCATAGTGCTTGTGTAGGAAATTTTGTCTTTTTGTGCCAAAGATATATACATGTTTTGATTCGTCAATATAAGCATCTTGAAGTCTGCTATAAGTTTAGTAGAACTCGACATGCTAGTTCTATTCAACTTTTTGAGATATAATCAATTTTTTGCATCAGGGTATTTTAATCAATGGCCATGGCTCAAAGGAGTGATGTATTCCCTATGTTGGTTGTTGAGGATAAGTTAGACGGTACCAATTAGCCATTGTGGGATGATATGATGTGTCATGTATTGATTGCGAAAGGTTTGTGGAATATTGTATAGGGTGTTGAAAAAACATATTGTTTCACCTACAAACATAGTTGTTGAAGGTGATGCAGATGGCATTGAAGATCATGATATTCCTCATGTTCCTATTCCTACTGCAAAGCAAATTCATGCATTGATAGCCTTGTTTGTTAAACTTGCCATTATTCCTTACATTTGCTCTTGTAGAACAACTAAGGATGCTTGGCATACACTTACCACTTTATACCAGGCACATGCATTGATAGCCTTGTTTGTCAAACTTGCCAGGCACATGCATTGATAGCCTTGTCTGTCAAACTTGCCATTATTCCTTACATTTGCTCTTGTAGAACAACTGAGGATGTTTGGCATACACTTACCACTTTATACTAGGAAAGGAATGAGGCTCGTGTTGCTTACCTCTAAAAATAGTTGGAGAGTGAGCATATGAATGAAGGAGATTCCATGGACAATTTTCTCACAAAGATCAAAGATTTGAATGAAGAGTTGATTTTTGCTGATGGTCTTGCCTGACAATGCACTTGTGCAGACTATTTTGAATGGTCTTCCTGATGCATACTAGAGTTTTGCTTATACTCTTCGTTTGATGATGAAAGGCAATCCAAATGCTTGGAAATTTGAAGAGTTAGTCTCTTTATAGTTGCAAGAAGATCAATCTAGGCAGAACAGGTTCATTATGCATGTTGCAGATCAAGCTTTCCTAGCTAGTCGGAAGGGCAAATGTAAATGGAGCTCTTCTACTAGTAAGCAAAACTCTTGATTCTGCATAATCAACAAAGGATGAGGGAGATGAGAAGCAAAACAGAAAAGCAGAAATTGTTTTGCAAATACTATAAAGCAAATGATCATGTCATAAAGAGTTGTCCAAAACTGACTATTAAAGAGGCAAAATAGAAAGAGCCTAGGTAGGTTGTTGTAGAGGCCTCTAAACTAAAAATAGAGTTTTCTAATCTTGTGTAGAATGAAAAATGGGTGTTTACTACTATTTGCAGCTATGACCCATCTTCTAACGAATAGTGTATGTCTGCAGTAGACTCAGATGTTTAGTACTTTGATAGTGGGACAACCAAACATATTACCTTGCAGTGCAATTTCTTCACTTCACTCGAGCCTCTCCCTATAGGGAAATAGTCACATGTTCCAACAAATCCTCTTATCCTATCATGGGAGTTGGTAAGATCATTCTAACTACTATTGATGGTAGTTCTTTTACATTATCAGATGCTTTATTTGTGCCAGGGATCAAGAAGAATCTATTATCAATTTCAGCTTTAGCCAAGATTGGCTTGGTTGTGAAATTCATTGATGTCAAATGTACAATTCATGATTTCTCAAATGGGGACATCATTATTGCTTCTAGCATTTTATATCGTGTGTTGTATAAGCTCATAGACTATCAAATATCTGTGAATGATTCAGCATGTGCAGTACATTATTCTCGGGCTATGTTAGATGCAAAGCTTTGGCATGCACGCTTTGGTCATCTAAATTTTGCTAGTTTGCTACTCCTATAGAAATCTAAAATGGTGTCCTCTCTGCCAAAACCGGAGGCACCCAATAAACATGTTTGTGAAGGCTATATTTTGGGCAAAATGCAACACTCATCATTCCCAAAAGATGGTTCACTTTGATCTAGTCAGAAATTGCATCTTGTTCATAGTGATGTTTGTGGTCCTATGTAGACACCTTCTTTTGGGAACTATGTTTACTTCTTGACTGCCGTATACACCTCAACAAAATGGAGTTGGTGAACAGAAGAATAGCTCACTCATGGAGATGGCGAGGTGTATGGTCAAGAGTCAGGTTTTACCACATAGTTTCTAGCTTGAGGTTGTTATGTGTGTAGCATATGTACTTAATAGATGTCCCACTAAAGCATTGCAATCTATCACTCCATATGAGGCTTGGCATGGTCGTAAACCATCTGTTGCTCACCTGTGTGTTTTTGGTTGTTTGGCATATGCATTAGTGCCTGAACAACAACGTAGGAAATTGGATGATAAAGCAATGCAATGTATTTTTGTTGGGTACTGTTCTAAAAGCAAAGGCTATCGTCTGTATTATCCATGGCCTAAATACATTCTGGTAAGCCATGATGTTGTTTTTGTGGAAGATGCTATTCAACCAGTACATTCATGTACTAAGGAGACATCAATTAGCTCCAAAGACATGTATGACACTTTTTTGCCTCTTTTTATAGGTGGACAGTCTAGTGCTCATCCTAATGAGGCAACTTCTTAGCCTTTATAGGTTTCATGTGATGATGCACATTATTCCATTTCTAAGTAGATTTACACGATGCACTTGTTGATGAGAGAGTTGATATTGAGGAGGCAAAAACTATGCCAAAATGGCTGGTGCAAACTTTGCATGATAGCAAATTAGATGCACTTCTATCATATTGTACTCGTTCAAGATCTCATAGTTCCTCTTTTGCATCACATTTCTATGTTATGGCTACCACTAGTCTCTGTCATGAGAATCAGCCTGTTTCATTTGATGAAGCACAAAATTTAGAAAATTGGATGGTTGTTATGCAATCTGAGTATGATGTTATAATGAAAAATCGTACCTGTCTTTATGTGACTTGCCTCCTAGCAAGAAGGCCATTGGCACTAAGTGGGTATACAAGCTAAAGTGTAAGCCTGATGGAATATTTGATAGGTATAAGGCTAGGCTTGTTGCAAAAAGTCATGCTCGAGAAAGAGGCATTGATTTTGATGAGACCTTTGCTGCCACTTGCTGAATGACTACTGTTCATAGCATCTGTGCACTTGCAGTTGGAATGTACATCAGTTGGACATTAAAATTGCATTTTTGAATGGTGATCTGCATGAAGAAGTGGATGTATTTCAGCCCCATGGATTTGTGCAGAAAGGGCATGAAAACCTGTTGATATATTTAGGTAGTGATGTGTGTGAACACTCTAGGACCGCCGGGGTACTTTTTTCCCTCATTAGGAGGTTTTTTTCCCCCGGCTTGTACATACGCCTATTGCCCTAATGGGCTACTTATCTTTGTACATTCTCTAGTAATACATTCAGTATTGTGTGTTTGTGCTCCAAGCTTCTTCTTCTTCCTTGTGCTGTTCGCGTGCTTCCACAGACGTCTATCTCCAACAATTGGTATCAGAGCAGGTCATCGCTTCTTCTAGGGTGCCGTATACCCCTCCGTTTGCAGTCTCAGATTGGCACAAAATTTGGTGAGCATACTCAGGGTGTTTCCATTTGCATCGCGATCTGAGCTCGTTTCGGCCTCCGAACGCACTATTGCAGTGCTTGTGCAGGCTATTTTGTCCTTTTGTGCCAAAGGTATATACCAGTTTCTGTTCGCCAATTTAAGCATCTCGAAGTCTGCTACAGGTCTAGTAGAACTCGTCTGGGTAGTTCTGTTCAACTTTTTGAGATACAGTCAATTTTCTGCATCAAGGTATTTTAGTCACCAACCATGGCTGAAAGCAGTGATGTATTCCGTATGTTGGCTGTTGAGGATAAGTTGGATGGTACCAACTACCCATTATGGGCTTATATGATGCGACATGTACTGGTTGCAAAAGGATTGTGGAACATTGTGCAGGGTGTTGCAAGACGTCCTGTTACACCTGTAACGACAGGTACTGCAAATACAGGTGTTGGAGCTGATGAAGATGGTGTCGAAGATGATATTCCGCAGATTCCTGTTCGTGCTGTTGTTTCTGTTGCACCTACTGCAGAGCAGATTCGTTGGGATGGCAGAGATGCCCAGGCACATGCATTGATAGCTTTGTCTGTCAAACGTGCCATTATTCCTCACATTCGCTCTTGCAGAACAGCAAAGGATTACCTCCGAAAACAGTTGGAGAGTGAGCACATGAATGAAGGTGATTCTATGGATAGTTTTCTTACAAAGATCAAAGACCTGAAGGAACAATTGATTTCTACTGATGAGGTTATACCAGATAGCTCACTTGTGCAGACCGTTCTGAATGGTCTTCCTGATTCATATCAGAGTTTTGCCTCTACTCTTCGGTTGATGATGAAAGGCAATCCAAATGCCTTGTCATTTGAGGAATTAGTCTCTGTTCTACTGCAAGAAGATCAGTCCAGGTAGAACAGGTCCATTATGCGTGTTGCAGATCAAGCTTTCCTGGCTAGTCAGAAGGGCAAAGGAAAATGGAGCTCTTCTACTAATAAGCAGAAATCTGCAAATGCTGCACAATCGAAGAACCAGGATAAAGATGAGAAGAAATCAGAAAAGCAGAAATTGTTTTGCAAGTACTGTAAAGGAAATGATCATATTATAAAGAACTATCCAAAACTGGCTGCTAAAGAGGCAAAGAAGAAAGAGGCTGGAATGGTTGTTGCAGAGGCCTCTACACCAAAAATAGAGTCTGCAAATCTTGTGCAGGAAGAAGAATGGGCGTTTACTACTGTCTGCAGTTTTGACCCATCTTCTCATGATCAGTGCATGTCTGCAGTAGACTCAGATGTTTCTAGTACTTTGACAGTGGGGCGACCAAACATATTACCTCGCAGCGCAGTTTCTTCTCTTCACTCGAGCCTGCCCCTACAGGGAATACTGTCACATGCGCCAATAACTCCTCTTATCCTGTTATGGGAGTTGGTAAGATCATTCTGACTACTGCTGATGGTAGTTCTTTCACTTTGTCAGATGCTTTATTTGTGCTAGGGATCAAAAAGAACCTGTTATCAGTTTCTGCATTAGCCAAGATTGGCTTGGTTGTGAAATTCGTTGATGATAGGTGTACATTCCATGATCTCTCAAATGGCGATGTGATTATTGCTTATGGCATTTTATGTCGTGGGCTGTATAAGCTCATAGACTATGAAAGATCTGTGAATGATTCGGCATGTGCAGTTCATGATTCTCAGGCTATGTCAGATGCAAAGCTTTGGCATGCACACTTTGGTCATCTGAATTTTGCTAGTTTGTTACGCCTGCAGAAATCTGAAATGGTGTCCTCTTTGCCCAAACTTGAGGCACCTTGAAAACATGTTTGTGAAGGCTGTATTTTGGGCAAAATGCAGCATTCTTCCTTTCCAAAAGATGGTTCAGTTTGGGCTACGCAGAAATTGCAGCTTGTACATAGTGATGTCTGTGGTCCTATGCAGACACCCTCTTTTGGAAATTACCTTTACTTCGTGACTTTGATTGATGATTTTTCTAGGCATGCATGGGTATATCCACTCAAAGCAAAGTCCGAAGTGTTTATGTGCTTCAAACAGTTTTTGGTTTTGGCTAAAAATCTGTCAGCATGTAAAATGGGCACCCTCCGTTCTGATCGAGGGGGGGAATATATGTCTTCAAATTTTAATGCATTTTTGGCTGAACGTGGGATAAAACACCAGTGTACAGTGCCGTATACACCTCAACAGAATGGAGTTGCTGAACGAAAGAACATGTCACTTATGGAGATGGCGAGGTGCATGGTCAAAAGTCAGGCTTTACCACATAGTTTCTAGCTTGAGGCTGTCATGTGTGCAGCATATGTACTGAACAGGTGTCCCACTAAAGTGTTGCAGTCTTTCACTCCATATGAGGCTTGGCATGACCGCAAGCCATCTGTTGCTCATCTGCGTGTTTTTGGTTGTTTGGCATATGCATTAGTGCCTAAATAACATCCCAAAAAATTGGATGATAAGGCAGTAAAATGTATTTTTGTTGGGTACAGTTCTGAAAGTAAAGGCTATCGTCTGTATCATCCACAGACTAAACGCATTCTGGTTAGCCGTGATGTTGTCTTTGTGGAAGATGCTATTCAGCCATTGCTTTCATGTACTAAGGAGACATATGTTAGCTCCAAAGACATGTATGATACTTTGATGCCTCTTTTTACAGGTGGACAGGCTAGTGCTGGTCCTAAAGAGGCAACTTCTCAGCCTTTGCAGGTTTCATACGATGATGCAGATCATTCCATTTTTGATGCAGATTTACATGAGGCACTTGTTGATGAGAGAGCTGATATTGAGCAAGCAAAAACTATGCCAAAATGGCTGGTGCAGACTTTGCGTGATAGCAAATTAGATGCATCTTTGCCATATCGTACTCGTTCAGGCTCTCATAGTGCCTCCTTTGCATCAGATTGCTATGCTATGGCTGCATCTAGTCTCTGTGATGAGAATGAGCCTGTTTCTTTTGATGAAGCACAAAATTCAGAAAATTGGATGGCTGCTATGCAATCTGAATATGATGCTATAATGAAGAATGGTACATGGTCTTTATGTGACTTGCCTCCTGGCAAGAAGGCCATTGGCACTAAGTGGGTATACAAGCTGAAGCGTAAACTTGATGGTACAGTTGATAGGTATAAGGCTAGGCTTGTTGCAAAGGGTTATGCACAGGAAAGAGGCATTGATTTTGATGAGACCTTTGCACCTACATGCCGTATGACTACTGTTCGGAGCATTTGTGCACTTGCAGCCCATCATGGTTGGAATGTACATCAGTTGGACATTAAAACAACATTTCTGAATGGTGACTTGCATGAAGAAGTGTATGTTTTTCAGCCCCGTGGCTTTGTGCAGAAAGGGCATGAAAACCAGGTTTGCAGGTTAAAGAAGGCATTATATGGTTTAAAGTGTTGGATGTGATGGCTGGATGCACTCAGGAGATCAAGTTGATGCTGCTAGACCTGCTTCACACCTGCCCTCCTTTCTCTTCAGATATGCTTAGAAGACTCCTTGAGCTTCCAAATGACACCAAGAAACTATATATGTGCTTTACAAAATGATTGTGTAATAACCAAATCAAAACAGATGATTTTGAACCTTCACAAGTTCAAAAACTTTCTATTCCTGTAATGATACCTGCTCAGTCTTAAGCTCAGTGTGACCAGCACACTTACAATTGGATTAATTCCTTCTGGGAGTATTAAATTAACTTAACAAGCTACCATTAGCAAGTTAAATCACTCCAATTGATAAACTATACACTGAGAATGATCTTTAGCAAATTCAGAGACACCCCCGACTTTTTAGGATCTACACAGAAAAATACCAGAGACTGCTTCGTCTGCAATTTCTCCCAAATGGCTGAATGGAAAGACTTGAAACTTTGTAGTGTTGTAGAATGCTTTGAGCTGGTTCCAATGAGCTTTGAATCATCCAATTTGGTTCAGTAGATCTTGAGATATGCCCTGTTGAAGTTGACAGACTTGGAGGTAGTCACTCAGAGAAAACAGAGACTATGAATGTATGTATATTGATTAACTATAATGATTGTACATTCCATTGGCATGTAGTGTGATGCTCAATGGTACTCAGAGGTGTAGGCTAAAGTATAGCTCACACACACTCAATAATTTGCTCAGAATTGCCTCGGGAAGTGAGCAACTGACTCGCGACTTTTTACATAGCCTTTTTATATGAATCTTGAAGGAGTTTGAATTTGAATTCAAGTTTTGGCTCCCTTCAATCTCTCCACTAAACTTAGGGAGATATTCCCTCAATCAAATCATCTACTTTTCCACGACTCTAGTCTAGTAGGTGTGATTACATGATTGATAAAGTCATATAGACTTTTTACATTGGATAAAAAGTAATAACCAATTAAGCATTGATTCCTATGATTCAAGGTTCATGTAAATACATCCTTCAAGGGGTACAAGCTTTAGCCTTCCAAGGTTCCAATGTTCCAAGCCAATGTGTGTAGGCTTGTTTTGCACCAACAGCTCCCCCTCAAGCCAAACACTTTGGCTCAAGTCTTTATTTCTAGTCTTCAATTATTTCCTGCAATCCAATCATGGATTTCTATTAGTAGACACATATGATAATTGAATTTCTTTGCTAAGTAATTTCTCCCTCACATAGTGGTAATGAACCTCTATGTGTTTTGTCCTAGCATGATAAACTGGATTAGCTGCTAGGTGAAGTGAGCTTGTGTTATCACCAAATATGATTGGTGGTCTTGTGTATAGGCCCAATTCTGAATATAATAGCTTCAACCATATGTCTTCTTGAGTGGCATTGGCTAGTCCTCTGTACTCTGCCTCAGTAGATGATAGAGCTACTGTGGGTTGTTTCTTGGATGACCAAGAAATTGGTTTATCACCTGCAAAGCATATGTAACCAGATGTACTCCTCCTGTCATCCTTACAACCTGCCCAATCTGCATCTGAGTATACCTTAATATCAATGTCTGATGAATATGGAAAGTACAAACCATGATTTTGTGTTCCCTTTAGGTACTTTACTATCTTCTTGGCTGCCTCCAAATGTGGTACTCTTGGTTTATGCATAAATTGACTAAGTACACTAACACCATATGATATATCAATCCTGGTTAAGGTAGCATAATTAAGACTACCTACCAAACTTTGGTAACCTGTAATGTCCTTGAGTTCTTCTCCTTCATGTGCACTGAGTTTGTGGTTGACCTCCATAGGAATGTTTGAGACTTTAGCTTCCTGCAAATTAAACTTCTTGACCATGTCCTGAATGTACTTCTTCTGAGTAATAAAGATACCTGAATTTGTATAGACCAATTCAAGTCCTAGGAAGTACTTCAATAATCCAAGATCATTGATCTTGAATTCCTTCATCATCTGTCCTTTGATGTGTCTAATCCCATTCACATCATTACCTGTAATAATGATGTCATCAACATAGACACACAAGTATATTACCTCTGAATTGTTCTTCTTTATAAACAATGAAGTATCTGCTTTACTCATCACAAATCCTTGATCTAGGAGATAGGTTGTCGACCTATAATTCCATGCTCTAGGTGCCTGCTTCAATCCATACAGAGCCTTCTTCAATTTACAAACATGATTTACCTTATTGGGATCCTCATAGCCAGGTGGTTGTGACATGTATACTTCTTCAGATATCCATCCATTCAAGAATGCATTCTTCACATCCAATTGGTACATGTTCCAATTCTTGGATGTAGCTACACTCACCATAACTCTGATAGTTGGCATCTTGGCCACAGGAGAAAATGTCTCCTCATAATCAATGCCTTGGGTTTGAGCAAAACCCTTGGCTACCAACCTAGCTTTATACCTGTTTATTGTGCCATCTGAGTTCCTCTTGAGTTTGTAGATCCATCTGGATCCTATCACCTTCATGGAGTCCTTCTTGGGTACCAAATCCCAAGTATCACTCTCCTTGAGAGCCTCCATTTCTTCATCCATTGCTTCCTTCCATTCTGGTTTAGTGATTGCTTCTTCAAATGTACCTGGTTCTTCATTCAAGATATCCTTTGCAAGATATACAGAGTGCTTGGTTACAAGTGAAGTATCATACCCATACCTAATATGTTTCTTCTTTTCTCTTTGAGATCTCCTCATAGCTTGAGTTGAGGATTCTGGATTGTCTTCTAGTTGCTTCATCTTCATCTTCCCTTTGGATTTCCAAGCCTTGAACTCTTCAATGTTGATGGTGTCTTCATCATCTGAGCTTGTGTCCTCTTTCTGAATTGGTTCTTGCCTGATAAGCTTGGGAAAGTCTTCTTCCATGTCATAAGGTAGGCTGACTTTCCTGCACTCATTTTCATACCATGAATCATTCTCATCAAATATGACATCTCTGCTTACCTTGAAGCCTTTATTTGAGGGGTTGTAGAATCTGTATCCCTTTTGGTTCAAATCATAACCAATGAAGATACACTTTTCAGCCTTAGGGTCTAGCTTTCCCCTTACCTGTGAGGGAATATGCACATATGCAACACACCCAAAGATTTTACAATGATCCAGAGATGGTCTCTTACCATGCCAAGCTTCATAGGGTGTCATTCCATCAAGTGTCTTTGATGGCAACCTGTTGATTAAGTATGTGGCAGTAGATACACTCTCTGCCCAAAGATAATTTGGTAATTTTTTCTCATTGAGCATAGACCTAGCTGTCTCTACAATGAGTCTATTCCTCCTTTCAGCTACCCCATTTTGTTCTGGTGAGTACCTTGTAGTAATCTCCCTCTTGATGCCTCTTTCCTGCAAGAAATCTTCAAAGTCATTGGAGAAGTATTCTCCACCACCATCTGACCTTAGCCTCTTCAAATGTCTACCTGTTTGATTTTCAACTAATGCAAGATACCTTTTGAAACAATTAAATACTTCATCTTTATGTTTCATGAAGTATAAGACAGTCCACCTGCTATAGTCATCAATAAAGGACACATAGTACCTTGATCCAGATATGGATGGCTCCTTGCTTGGTCCCCAAACATCTGTATGCACCAATTCCAGATAATCTTCATGCATAAAACCTTTCTTGGTATAGGGCAATCTGTGTGACTTACCAAATTGACAAGCCCCACACTTGTATATCATGTGTTGCTTGGATACATTAGGTATCCCAAGCACACATTGATCCCTGCTCATTTATTTTATGGTCCTCTCTCCAATGTGACCTAATCTCTTGTGCCAAATCTCCAATTCTGATAGGGTTTGGTCTTTATAGTTGTACAAAGCAATATTCTTAGTGTCTTCAAGTTCAAAGGTAAACAATCTACCTGCTTTCTCTCCCTTGGCTATCCTTCTGAATCCATGTCTTGGATCCTCCACATATGCACCATGTTGAGTGAACCTGACCTGTAGACCCTTTTCAACAATCTGACCTACACTCATCAGATTCTTGGTGATTGTTGGAACATACAACACTCTGCTTAGTAAATTCTGATTACCATCACTTGTTTTGACATTGCCTACTTTAACAACTGAATGTTTAGTGTCATCACCTGTCTGCACTTGGTGCTTGCCTTTGGGTTCTTCCAAATCAGAGAGTAAGGCAACATTCCCAGCTACATGGTTAGAACAACCTGAATCAATATAGAACAAATGATCATCATTGATACCTGATTTAGATGTCATGTTCATGATCAACAAGGAATCATCTTGATCCTCTGCATAATTGTTGTAATCCTTTCTGTTCCTGTATCCACCTTGATAATTGCTATTGTGATTGTAGTTGTTGTTATAATTGTTGTTGTAGCCATGGTAGCCTTGAGATTGATTGAATCTGCCTCTGCCTTGAGAGTATCCTCCTCTTTGGTGACCTCTTCCTCTTTGGTTCTTGTAGTTTTTGTAGCATTCATCTGTAGTATGGTTAGATAAGCCACAAATATTACATGGAGATTGATTGTAGGGTCTCCCCCTACCTGACTTACCTCCTCTGCCCCTACCTCTAGATGATCTACCTCTCCCTGCATAGTTTGCTTGGGAGGTAGAGCCTTCTTCATCTACCTTCTTGCTTTTACCCTTGTCTTTAGTCTTCTTATCAGTATATAGGGCAGAGGGATTGTTACCTTTTGATTGCTCTCCATTCTTTGTGATCTTTGCTTCATGTGTAAAGAGTTGTCCAATCAGAGTTGTTAGATCAGGTGCTTGGATGTCCATGTACAAGTCCATTGCAGTGGTAAAGCTCTCCCACTTGTCATCTGCCTTTAGTCCATTGATCACTTGTCTGACTATTTGCTCTTCTTCAATTTCTTCTCCAATACTTGCAAGTTGATCTGCAATGTCTTTGACTTTGGTGACAAAATCTGAGACACATTGTTTTGATTGCTTCCTAAGAGTTGTAAACTCAATCCATAGCTGATTCTTTCTGGCCCTTGTGCTTGATGAAAAGTATGTTGACAAGGTTTCCCAAGTCTCTTGGGAAGTCTTACAATTCCTTACATGAGGTAGAAGGAAATCAAAAATAGAGTTTAGAAGATATGACCTTGCCAAAGCATCTTTAGCACACCATTGGTTGAGCCTCTCATGTTCATCCTTTGTAGGTAGGCCTCTGGTTTTGAATGAGGGCAATTCCTCATCTCCTGATATGTATCCATACAAGCTTCTCCCTTGTAGATAGGTCTTCATTCTCAATGACCAAGCCTGGTAATTATTTCTATCCAATTTATCAATGAAGGAAGGAAACCCATCACCCATGATTACCTTATTTGCTCTGATACCACTGTTGGATGTGATGGCTGGATGCACTCAGGAGATCAAGTTGATGCTGCTAGACCTGCTTCACACCTGCCCTCCTTTCTCTTCAGATATGCTTAGAAGACTCCTTGAGCTTCCAAATGACACCAAGAAACTATATATGTGCTTTACAAAATGATTGTGTAATAACCAAATCAAAACAGATGATTTTGAACCTTCACAAGTTCAAAAACTTTCTATTCCTGTAATGATACCTGCTCAGTCTTAAGCTCAGTGTGACCAGCACACTTACAATTGGATTAATTCCTTCTGGGAGTATTAAATTAACTTAACAAGCTACCATTAGCAAGTTAAATAACTCCAATTGATAAACTATACACTGAGAATGATCTTTAGCAAAATCAGAGACACCCCCGACTTTTTAGGATCTACATAGAAAAATACCAGAGATTGCTTCGTCTGCAATTTCTCCCAAATGGCTGAATGGAAAGACTTGAAACTTTGTAGTGTTGTAGAATACTTTGAGCTGGTTCCAATGAGCTTTGAATCATCCAATTTGGTTCAGTAGATCTTGAGATATGCCTTGTTGAAGTTGACAGACTTGGAGGTAGTCACTCAGAGAAAACAGAGACTATGAATGTATGTATATTGATTAACTATAATGATTGTACATTCCATTGGCATGTAGTGTGATGCTCAATGGTACTCAGAGGTGTAGGCTAAAGTATAGCTCACACACACTCAATAATTTGCTCAGAATTGCCTCGGGAAGTGAGCAACTGACTCGCGACTTTTTACATAGCCTTTTTATATGAATCTTGAAGGAGTTTGAATTTGAATTCAAGTTTTGGCTCCCTTCAATCTCTCCACTAAACTTAGGGAGATATTCCCTCAATCAAATCATCTACTTTTCCACGACTCTAGTCTAGTAGGTGTGATTACATGATTGATAAAGTCATATAGACTTTTTACATTGGATAAAAAGTAATAACCAAGTAAGCATTGATTCCTATGATTCAAGGTTCATGTAAATACATCCTTCAAGGGGTACAAGCTTTAGCCTTCCAAGGTTCCAATGTTCCAAGCCAATGTGTGTAGGCTTGTTTTGCACAAAAGCAAGCACCACGTGCTTGGTATGAGAAGATACATGCCTATCTGATTGCACATGGTTTTGAGAATAGTCCAACTGAAAGCACCTTATATGTTAAACGTGCTAATGATGTGCTTCTGATCATTGTTGTCTACGTTTATGACATGCTGCTCACTGGTCCTATTGAGACACATATTGCTGATTTTAAGGCTGATTTGCATGCCTCATTTGAGATGTCTGATTTGGGGCATTTGCATCACTATTTGGGCATTCAATTTATGCACGATGATGGTGGAATTGCTTTGTGTCAAACGAAATATATTGACACATTATTGCAGCGTTTTGGCCTTGAAGACTGTAAGCCTGTTGCCACTCCTATGGAGACAGGTTTACGATTGAGTCTTCATGATGCTTGAGATGCATTTGATGCTGTTCTCTATCAGCAGGCTGTTGGATGCTTGATTTACTTATGCATTACTTGGCCAGATATTCAGTTTGCTGTCTCACAAATGAGCAGGTTTATGCATTGCCCAGGAGTCACACATTGGAAAGCGGTTAAGCGCATCTTTCGCTACTTGAGTGGTACTCGGCTACTTGGGTTGTTTTATCCCAAGGGGGGATCACTATTGCCAGATTTGCATGCTTTTTCTGACTCAGATTGGGCTGGTTGCTATGACACTCGTGTGTCCACCAGTGGTTTTTGCTTCATGCTTGGTAGCTCATGTATATCTTTGTTGAGCAAGAAGCAGCCTACTGTGGCCACTTCCAGTTGTGAGGCTGAGTATCGGGCAGCTTTCACAGCGACTGCTGAGTGTGTGTGGCTCAGACGCCTTATGGCTGATTTGGGTGTTGGCCAATCTTCTGCCACCACCATCTTCACTGACAGTTAGAGCGCATTGGCAGTTGCGAGGAACCCTGTGTTCCATGCTCGCACTAAGCACATTGAGGTGCATTATCACTATGTCAGGGAGAGGTTCTCTGCTGGGGAGATCAGCTTGGCATATGTGCCCACGCAAGAGAACATTGCAGACCTTTTCACGAAGGCTCTGCCTAGGGAGAAGTTTGAAGCTTTCCGCAAAGCTTTGGGCTTACTTCCTTTTGTGGAGTGATTTCCACATAGCTTGGCACTTCCTTATACATGAGTGCCAGCTCCTTGTTCACCGCATCACTCCCAGGGGGGATTTGTTGATATATTTAGGTAGTGATGTGTGTGAACACTCTAGGACTGCCGGGGTACTTTTTTCCCTCTTTAGGAGGTCTTTTTCCCCCAGCTTGTACATACGCCTATTGCCCTAATGGGCTACTTATCTTTGTACATTCTCTAGTAATACATTCAGTATTGTGTGTTTGTGCTCCAAGCTTATTCTTCTTCCTTGTGCTGTTCGCGTGCTTCCGCAGACGTCTATCTCCAACAAAACCAAGTGTGCAAGTTAAAAAAGGCATTAGATGGTTTGAAACAAGCTCCACCTGCTTTGTATGAAAAGATAGATGCCTATCTAATTGCACATGGTTTTGAGAACAGTCCAACTGAGAGCACCTTATATGTTAAGCGTTCAAATGTGCTTCTGATCATTGTTGTGTATGTTGATAAATTGCTATTCACTAGTCCTCATGAGAAGCATATCGTTGATTTTAAGGTTGATTTGCATGCCTCATTTGAGATGTTTTGGGCATTCAATTTATGCAAGTTGATGGTGGAATAGATTTGTGTCAAAGGAAATATATTGACACATTATTGCAACATTTTAGCCTTGAATATTAGAAACCGCTTGCCACTCCTATGGAGAAAAGTTTACGATTGAGTCTTCATGATGTTGGAGATGCATTTTTTGTTCTCTATCAGGAGGTTGTTGGATGCTTGATTTACCTATGCATTACTCAGCTAGATATTCAGTTTTTTGTCTCACAAAGGTTTATGCATTGTCCAGGTGTCAAGCATTGGGAGGCGGTTAAGTGCATCTTTTGCTACTTGAGTGGTACGTGGCTACTTGGACTGTTTTATCCCAAAGGGGGATCACTATCACCATATTTAGATGCTTTTTCTGACTGTGGCTGTGTTGGTTGCTATGACACTCACGTGTCCACTAGTGGCTTTTGCTTCATGCTTGGTAGCTCATGTATATCTTGGTTGAGCAAGAATCACCCTACTGTGGCCATGTCTAGTTGTGAGGCTGAGTATAGGCCAACTTTCACAACGACTGTTGAGTGTGTGTGGCTCATATGTCTTATGGCTGATTTGGGTGTTGGTTAGTCTGTTCCCACCACCATCTTCACTCATAGTTAGAGCGCATTGGTAGTTGCAAGGAACCTTGTGTATCATGCTCGCACTAAGCACATTGAGGTGCATTATCATTATGTTAGGGAGAGGTTCTCTTCTAGAGAGATCGGCTTGGCATATGCACCAACATAGGAGAACATTATAAACCTTTTCATGATGGCTGTACCTAGAGGGAAGTTTGAAGTTTTCTGCAAAGCTTTGGGCTTAGCTCCTTTTGTGGATTGATTCCACATAGCTTGGCACATCCTTATACATGAGTACTAGCTCCAGGTTCATCGCATCATGCCCAAGGGGACTTGTCGATATATTTAGGTAGTGATGTGTGTGAGCACACTAGGACTACCAATTCTTTTCTCCCTCTTTAGAATGTTTCTTTCCCCTGGCTTGTATATACACATATTGCCCTAACATGTAATTTATCTTTGTACATTCTAGTGGTAATACATTCATTATTGTGTGTTGTGCTCCAATCTTCTTCTTCTTCTTCCTTGTGTTTTTCATGTGCTTCCACAGACCTCAAACTCCAACAAAGCCATCATCCATGTTGATCGAGCTCTGATACTAAGAGAACTTGGAGAAGCTTGTAGGAGGTAGAAAAGTGAGTTGCGAAGTGACAAAGTTTGGTCCAGCCAACCGACACAAGACCAACCCTTGAGATTATGGAGACTCAAATAAACCTTATAGGCATGTGATTAGTGCAATAAAATCCACTATACTTTGGAACATCAAGGAGAAAGAGTCAATCCAAAACACATAACTTCCTGTCTTTGGATGAAACAATCAACTTAAAATGCTCATAGCAACGAGCATGATTACAATTGAAAAAAATACTTTTTGGAGAAATGATACACATAGGGTTGAGTATCTAAAATGCACATAATTATAAGTAATAAGCAAGATATGCTTCTCGAACGAACCTGACACTTAATAGAGGTACCCCCTATTTTTCAAGGCTATGCAAAGATAGACCATGAGACAATGCAATTGAGATTTCTCCAATTTTAGTGAACTAAATGCTTTGAAAATGTGTACACATAAACTAGACACATAAATTTCCAATGAATGCTTACTCATACAATTTTAAGCTCTAGAGAGAGAGTAATAGCCTCTGAAACTTCACTATTGTTGAAGAAGATGGTGCAGAGAAATGAAGGAGCAAGATAATGATGGCCAAAAGTGTATGTATATTGCTTCCATGTAATTAAGTGATTTCAAGTCTTTATATAGACTCTTAAATGTGAAGAGAGATGGTGGATGCAATCCAAAGATGAGTAGGTGCCGCTACAACCAGCTTCACACCAGCCAACTGAGACTTCAGAGTTGATTAGTAGACCCTTTGAGCTTCCTAAATCCACCAAAATATCAGCCAAGTACTTTGGAACATGTATCCCAAAAGTTTAAGTCAAGACAGGCTAGTTGCGAAATGACTAGCTCCCAAAACTTGCTATTTTTGGACATACACCTGCTGGAAAAAATGAACAGTGCTCTCAACCTGGAAGGAATTAGAAAAATTCCTTTTGGGCATAGCAAATAGACTTAGCAAGCTTCCTATTCCAAGTTAAAACACTTCAAATGATGGACTGAGCACTGAGAACAAGTTTCATCAAGTTCTGGAACATTCCCACAATTCTCGGGGCTCTGCAGAGATAGACCAGTAAGCAGTAAAATGCAGATATCTCCAAAAGTATAAATCCAATGACCTTGAAAATTTATAGGTAGAAACTAGACAGTGAGAGCTATCCAACGCACTTTAAAAAACTGAAAAATGTTCAGTAAAACTCGAGATATGACCTTCTGAAGTTACTGCTCTGAGTGAGTATAGCAGAGAACAAAACAGAGAGGTAGATGATAATAAATGTATAGATTCACATATGATTACAACCACATTGGCAATGAATCTTTGCACAATGGGAGTAGAATGATAGAGCTATGGAGTAAGCTCTTCAATCTCTACAAAATGACATCAAGTGGTCACGTACAACGCTTGCTAATCGCCTCTTCCTTCTTGCTCCTTTTATAGCAATTCTTGGAGGGAGTTTTGAATTCGAATTCGAATGGCTCCACCTAAAAGTGATCCCCAAAGTTAGGAGAGATTCCCTCAGCTCAAAAATTCGTGATTTTGGTAGTTGGAGCCACGAATTTGCTTTTACATCATGGATGAGGTAAGCCATCCTTTTCCTTTTTTCTTTTTCCATTTACAAGAGATAAAATGTACTCTTTTACAAGAGGTGTTCACATGACTACTCATGTGACTTACAAATGAGGATAATATCAAGCATATCAAGCATGTAGGCTTGGGCAAAATGCACCAACAGCTCCCCCTCAAGCCTAACATGCTTGGCCTCCAAATAAGTCTTCAATTGTCCTTGATTTCCTGCAAACCAATCATCAACTTGAATCTACTTAATTTCGTACCATCAAGAGCTTTCGTCAACATGTCTGCACATTGCATATCTGTAGAGACGTAGGATAGTTGAATATCCTTGCTCATTAGCTTCTCCCTTACATAATGGTAGTGGACTTCAATATGCTTGGTTCTAGCATGGTATACCGGATTAGCTGCTAGATGTAGTGAGCTTGTGTTGTCACCAAAAATGTGAGGTGTTGAAGAATGAAGTCCAAGATCTGTGTACAAAGATTTTAACCACATGATTTCTTGAGTTGCATTAGCCAAACCTCTATATTCAGCTTCAGTAGAAGATAATGCCACGGTTGGTTGCTTCTTCGATGACCAAGAAATGATTTTTGAACCTGCAAATGATATATACCCTGATGTGCTTCTTCTATCATCTTTAGATCCGGCCCAATCTGCATCTGAGTAGACCTTTAGCTCAATATCTGAAGTATATGAATAAAACAAACCTTCATTCATGGTCCCCTTTAGGTACTTGAGGACTCGCTTGGCCGCTTCCATATGTGGTCTTCTCGGCTTATGCATAAACTGACTCAATATGCTAACACTATAGCATATATCCACCCTTGTGAGTGTTGCATAGTTCAAACTTCCAACCAAGCTTTGATAGCTTGTGATGTCTTCAATTGGCTCTCCTTCATAAGCACTAAGCTTATGATTTTGCTCCATAGGTGTACCTGCACACTTTGTATTTTCCATCTTGAACTTGACGAGCATGTCATGGACATACTTCCTTTGTGTGATGTATATACCTGAATCTGTGTAGATCAACTCCAATCCAAGAAAATAAGTGAGTGGTCCGAGGTCACTTATTTTGAACTCCTCCTTCATTTGACTCTTTACCTGTTTGATTCCTTCAAGATCATTGCCTGTGATAATAATATCATCAACATACACACATAAATAGATCACTTCAGATCCATTCCTCTTTATGAACAAAGAGGTATCCGCCTTGCTAGCTTTGAATCCTTGGTCCTGCAAATAAGTAACCAATCTGAAATTCCAAGCTCTTGGAGCTTGCTTCAATCCATACAAAGCTTTCTTTAGTTTGCATACATAGTTAGGATGATGTGCATCCTCATATCCAGGAGGTTGTGCCATATACACTTCCTCAGAAATCCATCCATTCAAGAAAGCATTCTTTACATCAAGTTGATAAAGATTCCAATTTCTAGATGCAGCAAGACTAATGAGAACCCTAATTGTAGGCATTTTTGCAACAGGAGAGAAAGTCTCCTCATAATCAATACCATGGGTTTGAGCAAACCCTTTAGCAACTAACCTTGCTTTGTGTCTATTTATACTTCCATCTGGATTCCTCTTGATTTTGTATATCCATCGAGATCCGATTATCTTCATAGATGGCTTGTTAGGTACAAGCTCCCAAGTGTCATTCTCCTTCAAGGCTTCCATTTCTTCATCCATTGCATCTCTCCAAGCTTTCTTGCTTTGTGCTTCTTCGAATGTGGTAGGTTCTTCATTGGTTGAATCCTTTGCAATGTAGATTGAGTGCTTGGTGACCAAAGAAGTATCATAACCAAACCTCTCTGGTTTCTTCTTCTCCCTCGAAGACCTTCTAAGTGGTTGATGTGAGCTCTCGGGTCCATATGTAGCATCCTGCATCTTTGCTTTACCTTTGTTCTTCCATAGCTTTAGTCTTTCCAAGTCTTCTAGGTCAATCTCCGAATCACTTTCTTCAATCTGCTTTGGCTCCTTTGGTTGAAGTGATGGAAAATCTTCATCCAAGTCATATGGCAGCTTCACTTTCCTGTCATCATCAAACCATGATTTGTTTTCATCAAAAATTACATCTCTACTCACAGAAAATCCTTTATTGGTTGGATTGTACAATCTATATCCTTTTTGGTTTTGATCATAACCAATGAATACACACTTCTCTGCCTTGGGATCCAATTTCCCTCTTACTTGAGAAGGAATGTGAGCATAGGCTAAGCATCCAAAGATTTTACAATGCTCTAGACTAGGTCTTCTTCCATTCCACACTTCATATGGAGTGGTTCCATCTAGTGACTTAGATGGAAGTCTATTTATGAGATATGTGGCTGTCGACACAGCCTCTGCCCATAGGTAGTTCGGCAATCCCTTTTCATTGAGCATGGACCTTGCAGCTTCGACAATAGCTCTGTTCCTCCTCTCTACTACACCATTGAGTTCGGGTGTATACCTTGTAGTGACTTCCCTTTTAATGCCTCTTTCATGCAAGAAGGCATCAAATTCAGAAGAGAAGTATTCTCCTCCACCATCTGATCTGAGTCTTTTCAAAGTCCTACCTGTTTGATTTTCAACAAGAGCAATATACTTCTTAAAGCAATTAAACACTTCATCCTTGTGCTTCATGAAAAACAGAATGGTCCACCTGCTACAATCATCTATGAAAGACACATAATATCTTGAGCCTGATATAGATGGCTCCTTACTTGGACCCCACACATCCGTGTGCACTAGATCCAAAGGATTTTGATACATATATCCTTTCTTATTGAAAGGTTGTCTATGAGCCTTGCCGAGTTGACAAGCTTCACACTTATAAATCATGTGTTGCCTTGTGATATTAGGCAAACCAAGTACACTTTGGTCCCTGCAAATCTGTTTGAGTGTCCTCTCACCAATGTGAGCAAGCCTTTTGTGCCATATCTCCAACTCTGTTAGAGTTTGAGATCCATAGCTAAACAAAGCTATGTTCTTTGTATCTTCCACTTCAAAAGTGAAAAGCCTTCCTGTCTTTTCTCCTTTGGCAATCCTTCGAAAGCCTTGCCTTGGGTCTTCAACATATGCTCCAAATCGATTGAATCTAACCTGCAATCCTTTTTCAACAATCTGTCCAACACTTATTAAATTTTTGGTAATTGTAGGGACATACAAGACTTTGCTTAAGAGGTTCATATTCCCATCTGATGTCTTCACATTACCTATCTTCTCCACTGAGTGCTTTGTGTCATCTCCTGTCTGCACTTCATGCTTGTTATGAGGATCTTCCAAATCAGAAAGTAAAGCCACATTTCCTGCTACATGGTTCGAGCATCCCGAATCAATGTAAAATATGTGATCATCATCCTTACCCTTCTTTGTTGATAGATTCATAATCAATAATGAATCTTCTTGACTTTGGTCCTCTGCATAGTTATTGTAATCTCTTCTTCCTCTATGGCCACTTTGATAGTTGTTGTTGTTGTTGTAATTGTTGTTGTAGTAGTTGTTGTTGTAGCCTCCATTGTACCTGCCTCTATTTGATCCATAGCCACCTCTATTGAATCCTCTTCCTCTTGAGTTCCTCGGGTTCCTGAAACATTCTTCAGTAGTATGGTTAGATAAGCCACATATGTTGCAAGGTTGAGATGATTGGAATCTCCCCCTGCCTTGCTTTCCACTTCTGCCTCTTCCTCTAGCTCGTCCTCTACCTGCAAAGTTTGCTTGGAAAGAGCTTCCTTCATCTTCATTCTTCCTATTCTTTGACTTGTCCTTGACCTTAGCTTTATCAGAATATAAGGCAGAAGTTTGATTACCTCTTGAGGACTCACCACCTTTGCTAATCTTTGCTTCATGAGTGAAGAGTTGGCCCATGAGTGTGTTGAGGTCGGGTACATGCATATCCATGTATAAATCCATGGCTGTTGTGAATGACTCCCACTTGTCGTCTGCTTTGATTCCATTCATGATTTGTCTTATGATTTGCTCCTCTTCAATTACCTCTCCAATGCTTCCAAGTTGGTCGGAAATCTCCTTCATCTTTGTGACATAATCAGTCACATTTTGCTTCGGGCTTTTCTTCATTGTTGTGAACTCCATCCACAATTGGTTCTTCCTTGCTCGAGTGTTGGAAGAGAAGAAAGAAGCAAGTGCATTCCAGGTTTCTCTTGATGTCTTGCATCCCTTGACATGAGGTAAAAGAAAATCAGAGATTGAGTTTAGAATATAGGACCTTGCAAGTGCATCCTTCGAACACCAATTCGAAAGTCCTTCCACTTCTTCATGTGATGGTTGCCCTTTGTTCCTCATGGTTGGCATTGCTTCATCTCCGGATATGAATCCATATAGATTCCTCCCTTGAAGGTAAGCCTCCATCCTTAGAGACCATGCCGGATAGTTGTTTCGATCCAATTTGTCAATTGTTGATGGAAATCCATCTCCCATGTTGCTTGACTATGCTCTGATACCACTGTGAAGAGAGATGGTGGATGCAATCCAAAGATGAGTAGGTGCCGCTACAACCAGCTTCACACCAGCCAACTGAGACTTCAGAGTTGATTAGTAGACCCTTTGAGCTTCCTAAATCCACCAAAATATCAGCCAAGTACTTTGGAACATGTATCCCAAAAGTTTAAGTCAAGACAGGCTAGTTGCGAAATGACTAGCTCCCAAAACTTGCTATTTTTGGACATACACCTGCTGGAAAAAATGAACAGTGCTCTCAACCTGGAAGGAATTAGAAAAATTCCTTTTGGGCATAGCAAATAGACTTAGCAAGCTTCCTATTCCAAGTTAAAACACTTCAAATGATGGACTGAGCACTGAGAACAAGTTTCATCAAGTTCTGGAACATTCCCACAATTCTCGGGGCTCTGCAGAGATAGACCAGTAAGCAGTAAAATGCAGATATCTCCAAAAGTATAAATCCAATGACCTTGAAAATTTATAGGTAGAAACTAGACAGTGAGAGCTATCCAACGCACTTTAAAACACTGAAAAATGTTCAGTAAAACTCGAGATATGACCTTCTGAAGTTACTGCTCTGAGTGAGTATAGCAGAGAACAAAACAGAGAGGTAGATGATAATAAATGTATAGATTCACATATGATTACAACCACATTGGCAATGAATCTTTGCACAATGGGAGTAGAATGATAGAGCTATGGAGTAAGCTCTTCAATCTCTACAAAATGACATCAAGTGGTCACGTACAAGGCTTGCTAATCGCCTCTTCCTTCTTGCTCCTTTTATAGCAATTCTTGGAGGGAGTTTTGAATTCGAATTCGAATGGCTCCACCTAAAAGTGATCCCCAAAGTTAGGAGAGATTCCCTCAGCTCAAAAATTCGTGATTTTGGTAGTTGGAGCCACGAATTTGCTTTTACATCATGGATGAGGTAAGCCATCCTTTTCCTTTTTTCTTTTTCCATTTACAAGAGATAAAATGTACTCTTTTACAAGAGGTGTTCACATGACTACTCATGTGACTTACAAATGAGGATAATATCAAGCATATCAAGCATGTAGGCTTGGGCAAAATGCACCAACATTAAAGAGTTCAACAACTTCTGCAAGTGGATTTTGAATTCAAATGAAGGTGAGATAGATTGTTGAAGAGAATCAATTCACTTTCCTACAATCTAGGAAAAGTGAAGATCTAATTTGATCTACTTTTAGGTGATTGATTGATTGATTGACTGTCAAGCAAAACCCCCTAAAATTTATGGGATTTCATCTCTCCTTTCCTCCTTTTACATGTGTAAATCTCTAGGCTTTTACATTGGTAAATTATCCAAAAAAAAATTTTAGAAAAAATATGATAACTGAGCATAAATAAAAGAAAACTTCAATGGATATGTTGACATAATCCAAACAATAGCTTTTTGATGTAGATCAAATCCACCTCAAGCATGGTGTAATCTTGATGTTCCAAAAATATGCAGATATGTCTACCAAAACATTAGATGGAATAAAGCTACAATAGCTAAAGACATGCATTTGGATGAAGGACAAGGGGAGTTGTAATAAAGTAATTCTATCATCTAAGGGTTCGACCAATTCAGATAGATCTGAGATCGGACATCCTTTGGTCACTTGTGTTTATGGCCAAAGATCTTGAGACTAGACTTAAGCATAAGTTCATTTGCTCTCTTAAACAAGAAATCCACTTAGCCTAGTGATTAAGTCTTAAGGTTGTGAAGGATGAGTTATTGGGTTCAACCCCACTAGGCTAAGTCTCAAGGTTGTGAAAGAGGAGGTCTTGGGTTCAACCCCCATGGGGAGCATGGAGAGAGAGTTTTGTCCAAGAAGCTCTAGAGCCTTCTAACTCAAGTTAGTGTGAGTTAACTTGAGTCCAATAAGAATTAACTTGGTTTGTGAGTAAACCTACTACTAGTGGACTCTAACAGAAGTTACTAAAGGAGTGGTGGAGATTGCACATGTGCTTGTGGACTCTAGTTACATTTGTGGTCCTCTTTGATTCAAGTAGCTATATATAGAGGCATAAGGTTGGGAGGAGAGTCATCTTTCTAGCACGTGGTGGCCATAGTTATCAGTCTCTTGCATTGGTATTAGAGCCTGAAGCTTTCATGGTGACCTTGATGGCTCATCATCTACCTCATCCCTTATGGAAACATTAGAAGAAGTACATGATCTTCTTTGCACTCCAACTTCATGATTCATTCTTCTATGAATTTTATAGTTTTCACCACGAAAAATTTTCTCGCATGCCTTTTATCATTTTTCTTGAGTATATTCATAACGTTCTCATACAATAGCTTGTTCCATATTCTAGCAAAAAGCTCATTTACAATAAGTAAATCCCACAGTGCCACTGACAAGTATAGAACCCGTACCACCAGAGACATAATGAGCTATTGTAACAGCACAATCACATGCGTTGGGACCTTCATTATATTTCAACTTTTGGATTATGAACTCTATCCACATAAATTCTTAGCACCCAAAATCACTTTATCAATTTTATCACAACAAAATTTAGGAGGGATAGAAGTAAGATTTCGTCTTATTACCTCACATAGGCTATGTATTCCTTCTATCCAAGAGCTCTATCTAATGGTGATTTTCTTCAATCTTGTGGGCCATATATATTGGTTCTCCAATAGAGCAAAACATTGCTTTATAATAATAATGTTGTTGCAATAGGAGGGATGCGGGATCGAACCCATGATCTCGAAGCAATGAAGATAGAAATGTTACACGAATGCCTTGTAGAAGATTTAAACCCAAGAGCTTGTGATCATAGTGTGTTGCTCTATCAATAAGAATGCCAAGTTCTTTTGATGTAATTGGGCTGCTTAGAATTCTATAGACAATTTGATTGCTTCTTCACACATTGAGAACCCGAGAGCTTTTCAAATATCTTTGTACTCTCATAATTGGAAAACTCCAAAAGGGATTAGAAATTCAGCTTTTGTGGAAGCCATCCACACTTAGATATTATGAAGGGAACAAAACTATCCATAATCCACTTTTCTTTAAAAGGAAGGATTCCATGTTGCCAAACACAAGGACCAAACGTGCAACTCATCAATTGATGGAGAACTTTGATGGGGGATGCTCCATCCAAGAGACTATATAAGTTGCTTGGAGAGAACATGAGGAATCAAAGGTATTCATGGAAGAGTATGTGGCTCTTCTCATGGAAAATGGAAGGACATATCTTTATCAGGAGATAATTATTTTCCAAGTTGATGGTTCTAATTCAATACTTGCTTTACTCTATGCTTTCATGCAGATGGCATTTATTGATCATGAAGCACAACATAAGTCTTCATTTTGAAAATGTTTATGCGTCTTTTGAGCAATAAATAAAAGCAAAAAGGAAGAGCATTGATGTATTGGAAAAATCATCAAGCATGCACTTGCATCTATGAATCATCCACTTCATGCATGTAAATGAAATGATTGTTGGTGCATTTTGCCTTCCGAAAGAATGTTTTCGTGCACAACACAAGATTCCTTCTTGTTTGAAAAGGAATTTGATGCACTCAAGCTTGTGTGCTTTCCTATTTATATAATTTTTAGGAATTCAAATTACTATATTTATGTATGGATGCATGAAACACATGCATTGGAAGCTCAAGAATTGCTTCAATTAGTTTAGGGCATGAAAACAAAAACATCCAACACATGCGTGCATGGACATGCATTTACATATAACAATGCATGATCTTTTTCTAAGTAGAAGAATGAATGTACTTTGCTAGTATGTATCTCACTTTTAAATGTTCAAGTTATACATTAGGATAGAAGGAAAAGTGGTTATTTGCAACATTATGCTAGCTACCTTGCAATTCATGTAACTAGTCCATTCCTAGAAGTCTAATAGGCATAAGAAAGTAAAGCACACTTTTCTTTCAATCTTGATGAGCAAGAAAACATGAATACTTGCAAACTTCTTAACTCTATGATGACTCTAAGTCCACGGGATACTTAGCAAATCATAAAGACAAGTTTAGAATGAGATTTTACACTTGCTTGCATAATTTCTCATACATCCAAGTAGGATGATAACTTAAGAAAAGTTTTCCTAATTCCATGAGCTTTTTTAAGTGAATTATTTCACTTAATTCTATCTTGAGGAACTTAACATAAATTGAACTTTCAAAGTTCAATAGATAATTGTTAGATTTCAAACGTTGTGTGCTAGGTAAGGATGCAAAGTGCCAAGAAAACCATTTATTTTTTACAAATTCTCACTTGATTTCATCCCAAGGAGTGATGAAAATCAAATATTGAACTTTAGCATTAATTGAAACTTTGACATTCAATAGATGGATGTTACATTCCACGATTGCATATCTGTTAATGACGCAGCTTGCTAAGAAAACATGGAAACTTTGAAAGAACTCATCCTTTTAAAAGGATTAGTGGGTTACTATTTGGTTTCATTTAGGCTAATTATGGCTTAAGACGAAAGCCCAATCTAGTTTTCTATTTCATGAATCATGCATTATTTATCATATTCAAGGTGAACTTTTCTTTTGGGAATACAAGAAGTTCCAAGAAAGGTATCTTCATTGATCCATGAATGTTTTCCTAAAACAAGCCATCAAGTTCGTAAATATGTTAGGAAAGTACGTGAAGATGTCCATGTCCTTTTGAAACATATCCTTAAGATAGAAGCTATCACATGTTGGAAGCTTCGATTTCTTTTCAAGTATATTTTCTATAAAAAAGGATAGAGTTGTTAAGCCTAACTAATGATTAAGAAAAGAATACAATGGTATGTTCATAATAACATTATTTTCCATTCGTTCAATCATTATAAGATGCTGGCACTTTAATCTATGCAATCAAAGTGGATTGTCGCGATATCTTTGAAGTACTCTAGTAACATCAAAAGATTGACCAATGATAATCATTTTTGTTTGAAACTTAAAAAAAGGATTATATATCACAAAAATGAAAGTTCAAGTCAAAATTTCATAATGGAATGGGAAACCATATCCTAAAGGTGATATTTTATCCTTTAGTTTGATACTCAAGGAATGAACACAATTGAAGGAATAAAGATTCTGAATTTTGCCTGAAAGTCTAGAATTGCTTCCGAATATCCTTCCCAAGTATTGGAAGAATAAATTGCTCCCTAGTAGTGAGAATGGAATTCCTCAAGCTAGTTAGAATCTGATAGTAAGTAGTTCCCGAGAAGTCCCAAACCACAGGCACTGGTACTTAAAGTCCAATGGTTGATATAACCTAGCAGTGTATCAATCTTGATGAGATTATTAGCTTTATAATCTAAAAGGCATTAGCATATGCTTGTACTTGAGTTGAGCAAAAGATCTCTAAAATCCCATGCATAAGCAAAGATGCTTTTGATAATTCAAGAGATCTTAACAATAAAGACTAAGTCTTTACTCCTACGAAAAGGTCAAAAACACTTGATCAAGCTTGGAAATGTTTGTCTAAGAACTTGCTACTGGAAATACTTTGAATTTTGCCCATGTATTGGCAATCAAACTCCTATTGGGAATTTTCACTCCATATCTAGTGGAAAGTGTGAAAATGAGTAAGTTGTTCTTGTTGGAGTTTGAGTTCTGTAGAAGCACAAGAACAACACAAGGAAGAAGAAGAAGCTTGGAGCACAATATGCAATACTAAATGTATTACCAAGTGAATTTACAAAGATAAGTAATCTGTTAGGGTTAAAGGTGTATATACAAGCTGGAAAAAGAAACCTCCTAAACAAAGAAAAAAGTGCCCCAATAATCCTAAGTGTGTTCACACACATCACTACCAAAATATATCAACAAACCCCCCTGCGATTGATATAGTGAACAAGGAGTTGACACTCATGTATAAGGAAGTGCCAAGGTATGTGGAATCAATCCACAAAAGGAAGTAGGCCCAAAGCTTTGTGGAAAGCTTCAAAGTTCTCCCCAGGCAGAGCCTTTGTGAAAAGGTCTACAACATTCTCTTGTGTAGGCACATATGCCAAATTGATCTCTCTAGTAGAGAGCCTCTCCATGACATAATGATAATGCACGTAAATGTGCTTAGTATAAGCATGGAACAAAGGGTTCCTTGGAACTCCCAATGCACTATGAGCGTTAGTGAAGATAGTGATGGCAGAAGACTAACCAACACCTAAATCAACCAAAAGGCATGTGAGGTACACACACTCAACAATCACTATGAAAGTTGCCCTATACTTAGCCTCACAACTAGAAGTGGTCATAGTAGGTTGTTTCTTTCTCAACCAAGATATGTATGAGCTACCAAGCAAGAACCAAAGACAACTCATGGACACACAAGCGTCATGACAACCAGCCTAGTTAGAGTCAAAAAAAGCATGTAAAGCTCATGGTAGTGATACCCCTTGGCGTAAAATAATCCCAAGTAGCTAGATACCATTCAAGTAGTAAAAGATACACTTAACCATGTGCCAATGCTTGACACCTAGGCAATGTATAAACCTACTCATCTGTGAGACAACAAATTGAATATCAGACCAACTTATGCATAAGTAAATCAAGCATCTAATAGTCTATTGAGCGAGAACACCATCAAATGCATCTACAACATCATGGAGTCTCACCCATAAATTTTTTTCCATAGGAGTGGCAATAGGTTTGCTATAATGTGTCAATATATTTTGTTTGACATAGAACTATTCCATCATCAACATGCATAAACTGAATGCCCAAATAATGATGCAAATGCCCCAAATGTGACATCTCAAATGAGGCATGCAAATCAGCCTTAAAGTGAGCAATATGCTTCTCATTAGTACCTAGGTTGCATTTATTCGATCGAATAATTAAAAAATACAGAATATGCTCATTTTATTAGTGGTTATCTAGAATAAATGCGGAAAAAAATGAACAAGCATAAACTTTCGATCGAAAGGCTTTCCATCAAAATCATTTTCAAACAAAAAAAATTTCAATCAAAAAACTTTTCGATCAAAAATAGGTTTCTAATAAAAAAATCAATATTTTTAGATTCGATAAAAAACGTCATTCTGCAAGTGCTTGTTTGAGAGTCTAAAAAACTCTAATCCTACCATAGAGACTTTTCTTCAGAGGGAAACTTAGTTTTTTTGTTTTGAAGATTTGAAAGTATGTGTATGCATATATGTGTATGCATACATGTGTATGTATGTGCATGTGTGACTCTTCAGAGGTAAACTTAGTGTTTTTATTTTGTATATTTGAAAGTACATGTATGCATATGTGTGTATGTATGTGCATGTGTCACACATGCACATACATACACACATGCATACACGTACTTTCATGCACACATACACATATACACACACATGCATATACACATATACATACAAGATCATACACACACATAGACATATACACATACACATACACATATAGATACTTGCACATATACATACACACACATACATACACATATAGGTACTTGCACATATACACACATACATATACACATATACACACAAATTCATACACACACATAGACATATACACATACACATACACATATAGATACTTGCATGTATACATACACACATGTATACATACACATATAGATACTTGCACATATACACACACATGCATATAGACATATACACACACTTGGACATATACACATACACATACACATATAGATACTTGCACATATACATACACACACATGCATAAATACACACATGCATAAATACACACATGCATAAACATGCATATGCATACATACATAGACACATGCATACACACACATGCACATACATACTCACATATGCATACACACACATACACACATATACACACACATACATACACACATATATACACATACACAAATGCACACATATATGATATGCATACAAATACATTTACAAATGCACACATATGCATACACACACATACACATATAGATACTTGCACATATACACATATGAACATACACATATACATGTAGATAGTTGCACATATACATACACACACATAGACACACACACACACACACATACACTCACATGCATATATACACAAACATGCATACACATGCATATGCATACATACATAGATACATGTATACACACATGCACATATATACATACATATGCATACATACACATGCATACATACTCACATGCATATGTACATACTCACATACATACATACACACGTGCATATGTATATATACATAAACACAAGCACATACACACAGTAAATCGACTTGAGCCTTGAAAAAAAATAAGCACAGTCAAGAAATCTTATCTGCCTTCACAATCATGTACAAGTAAGTAAAGTTAGGAAAGAGGGTTCTTGATGCATCAAGAACCAACCCTACACATGCACGTATGGTATTTTCAACCATATTTTTTTTCAACTTTAGTACGCATATGCGTTTGTCATATGATTGAAGTATATACACATTGCATCTAGTCCTCCCACCACCTACTCAACTTGAAATCAATCAACCTTCAAAATAATCTATAAAAATATAAAGAAATAAAAATTCATTATTATATGCTTGAAAAAATACTAAACTATATCACAAAAGGTAAAATCTTTTTTTACCTATTTGCATCTTTTTTGCCGTAAGTATCCAAGGATCAAGTGAATAAGTCCATTTCTATCAAAACTTCACCATCCCTCTCAATGCTATTGTCTCAAAAAGTCGATTTCTTTCCTCCCAACAAGTCCCTCTTGATGCTATTGTTTTGATGCCAACATCTCAGCTAAGAGAAGGTTCTTGTTGTATCAATACAATACAACTTCCTAAAGAGAATCTATGGATCTGTGAAGTTGTATTGAATGGATAAAATAAGAACCTTCTGTTAGCTAATATGCAACCCTGGATGCCTTTGATTTTCACTTATTAATACCTTCTCAACCCTTGAATTATAATAAAAACATAAAATCTTTTCCAACAATTGCAATAGATTTTAACTCACAATCATACACACACATATACATGCACATACACAATCATATTATATTTTCACTTACAATCATATAAAATACACACATACACATACACATACTATTGAGAAGTAAGAATCAATATTGATTCAAACAATCACAATACATTTTTATTCAAAATCATACACACACATACATATACTATTGTGAAGTAAGAATCAATGTTGAATCAAACAATCACAATAGATTTCATTCACAATTATACACTCAAATACACATACATATACTACTATGAAGTAAGAATCAATATTTATTCAAACAATCACAATACATGTTTACTCACAATCATACACACACATACATGTACTATTTTGAACTAAGAATCAATGTTGAGTCAAAAAATCACAATAGTTTTTAATTTGCAAGCAAAAATATTTTTCTTTATGATTCTAGTACAAGAGTACTTAATATTTATAGCAAGACTTTGTACCTTGTTCATTCTACGACACTGTAAGTTCGCAAAAAACAAAGTAACTCTCATGAAAAATGAGTCTAGTTGTATTCTTTAAAAAAAAATTATTTGACCGAATTTGTTTCGAGCGAAAATATATTCAATTGAAGAAATTTTGGCCTATAAGATCTCTGACCAAAAGCACATTCAATCGAAAATGTTGAATTATAGTGCAAAAAGTATTCACTCATGTCCAAATAAGCTGACGTGGCACCAAATAATTTGGTCAAATGATGGGGGTTTCTGTAAAATTCCTTAATTATTCACGAATAAACGAATTGTCGAATAATGAATAATGCAACATAGATTAGGAACAAAGTCATCAACATAGACAAGAATGAGAAGAAGCACCTTATTTGCACGCTTAACATGTAAGGTTCTCTCACTTGGATTGTTATCAAAACTATGTGCAATCAAGTAGGCATGTATCTTTTCTACCAAGCATGTGGAGCGTGCTTCAAACCATATAATGCCTTTTTCAACCTCTGCACTTTTTTTTCATGCCCTTTCTGCACAAAAGTATGGGGATGAAATACATACACTTCTTCATGTAAGTCACCATTCAAAAATTTTGTATTAATGTCCAACTGATGTACATTCCAACCATGATGAGGTGCAAGTGCACAGATGCTATGAATAGTAATCAGGCAGTAGGCGGGAGCAAAGGTCTCATCAAAATCAATGCCTCTTTCTTGAGCATAAATTTTTGTAACTAGCCTAGCCTTATATCTATCAACTATTCCATAAGGCTTAAACTTCAGCTTGTATTACCACTTAGTGCGAACGGCCTTTTTGCCAAGAGGCAAATCACATAAAGACCAAGTACCATTCTTCATAATAGCATCATATTCTAATTGCATAGAAACCATCCAATTTTTGAAATTTGTGCTTCATCAAACAAAACATTTTCATTCTCATCAGAGAGACTAGAGACAGACATTGCATAACAATTTGATGCAAAAGAAGCACTATGAGATCTTGAACGAGTATGCTATGACAAAGCTGCATCTAATTTGCTATCTCGCAAACTTTGCACTAGCCATTTAGGCATAGTTTTTGCCTACTCTATATCAGCCCTCTCATCAACAAGTGCATCATGTAAATCTGCATCAGAAATGAAAGGATTTGCATCATCACGTGAAACCTATAAAGGCTAAGAAATTTCCTCATTAAGACCAGCACCTGATTGTCCACCTATAAAAGAAGGCAACAAAGTTTCATACACATCTCTAGAGCTAACATAAGTCTCCTTGGTACATGAAAAAAATAGCTGAATTTCACCTTCCACAAAAAAAACATAACGGCTGACCAAAATGCTTTTAGTCTATGGTTGATACAGACAATTTTACTTTTAGAATTATACCCCAACAAAAATACATTTACTGCTTTATCATCCAATTTCACGCATTGTTGTTTAGGCACTAATGCATATGCCAGACAACCAAAAACATGCAGATGAGCAATAGATGTCTTGTGACCATGTGAAGCCTCATATGAAGTGATATATTGTAGTGCTTTGGTAGGACACTTGTTAAGTACATATGTTGCACACATAATAGCCTCAAGCCAGAAGCTATGTGGTAAAGCTTGACTTTTGACCATACACCTCGCCATCTCCATGAGAGACCTATTCTTTCTTTCAGCAACTCCATTTTTTTGAGGTGTATACAACACTCCAAATTGATGTTTTATCCCACCGTCAGCTAGAAATGCATTAAAATCAAAAGACATATATTCCCCCCTTTGATCAGAATGGAGGGTGCCCATTCTACATGCTATCAGATTTTCAACCAAAACCAAAAACTATTTGAAGCACATGAAGACTTTAGAATTTGCTTTCAATGGATACACCCATGCTTGACTCGAAGAGTCATCAATAAAATTCATGAAATACAGGTATTCCCAAAAGAAGGTGTCTACATAGGACCACAAACATCACTATCAACAAGCTGCAATTTCTGAGTAGCTCAAATCTTTTGGGAAGGAAGAATGTTGTATTTCACCCAAAATAAAGCCTTCATAGACATTTTTACAAGGTTCCGCAAGTTCGGGTAGACTAGAGGACACCATTTAAAATTTCTAGAGGCCTAACAAACTAGCATAGTTTAGATGACCAAAGCGTGCATGCCAAAGCTTTGTATTTGACACAACTTGAGAATCTTGAATTTCACATGCTGAATCATTCATAGATTTCTCATAATCTATGAGCTTATACAACCAATGGTATAAAATGACTGAAGCAATAATAATATTGCAATTTGATAGATCATGAACTGTTGGGATAGATGGATGGATGCTCGAAGAGACTGAGTAGGTACTGCTAAACCTGCTTTGTACCAGCCCTCTTTTTCTTCAGAGTTGATAACTAGACCTCCTTAGCTTTCCAATGACACCATAAAATGTCCTATGTCCTTTAGAAATGATGTGTGCAATGATTGAATCAAAACAGATAACTTTGGAAGTCACAAACTCAAGAAAACCTTCTATTTATGGCTTGACACCTGCTGAGTATTTTGCTCAGTATGACCAGCACAGTAGGAATTGGAAAACTTCCTTTTAGGGGTATCTAATTAGCTTAGTAAGATACCTATTCCAAGTGGAATGGTGTAAAATGATAAACTATGCTAAGAGAAATCAATTTAGCAAGTTAAGCTATACCCCCAACTTTTTAGGACTGTAGCAGAAAATGACCAGAGTTCACCTCCACGTAGCTTTCTCCAAAATGGCTGAATATAATGTCTTCAAACGTTGATAGCATGTAGATTACTTCAAGCTAAATCCAACAAACTTTGAATCACTGAATTTGGTGAAGAATTGACCGAGATATGCCCTTGACAAGTTGACAGACTTTTGAGTAGACTAACAGAGAACTCAGAGATGGACAATATGAATGTATGTATTAATGAACATTTGTATACATCTCCATTGGCATGAATCTCATTGCCAAATGGTATAGAGAGGTGTGGGCTTGAGTGTAGACTTTACACACACTCAGAAATCTGTAATGCTAGGCTCGGGAGTGCTCTCTCCTACCCGCAACTTTTCATATCCATTTTTATAAGAGATGACTAAAAATTTGAATTCAAATTCAAACTTTTGGCTCCCTATGATCAAGCTCCTAAATGCTTGGAGATATTCTTTCAATCAAACAACTAATTTTTCCACGAATCCTTTTGGTAGGTGGTTACAAGAGATTCCAAGTCAATTTTTACAATGAGGTAAAGTGGTAATTAACCACTAGCATATGTTCCTATGCTTCTCCATGTATGTATAGACTTCAATGCATCCTTTGAGCCAAATGTGTAGGCTTGTAATTTACACCAACAACTCCCCCTCAAGCCAAACATTTTGGCTTAAGTCTTCATCTTCAATCTTCAAGTATATCCTGCAATCCAATCATGGATTTGAACCTGCAAAGTTTGGTTCCATCCAAAGCTTTAGTCAACAAATCTGCACATTGCATGTTGGTTGATACATAGGTAATTTGAATGTATTTGCTTATCAATTTCTCTCTCACATAATGGTAATGGACCTCTATGTGTTTGGTCCTAGCATGATAAATAGGATTAGCTGCAAGGTGAAGAGAACTTATATTATCTCCAAAGATTATTGGAGACCTAGTAAATAAGCCCAATTTTGTATACAAAAGCTTAATCCAAATTGCTTCTTGTGTGGCATTAGCCAGTCCTCTATACTCTGCCTCTGTGGAAGACAAAGCAACAGTAGGTTGCTTCTTTGAAGACCATGAAATTGGTTTGTCACCTACAAAAGAAATATATCCAGAAGTGCTCCTCCTATCATCCTTGCATCCTGCCCAATCTGCATCTGAATAAATTTTGATATCAGTATTTGAAGTGTAAGGGAAATACAAACCATGGTTCTGTGTACCCTTGAGACACTTCAAGATTCTCTTGGCAGCCTCTAAGTGAGGTATCCTTGGCTTGTGCATAAATTGACTTAGCACACTAACTCCATATGCAATATCTATCCTTGTTAAGGTAGCATAGTTCAAACTAACCACCATACTTTGATAACCTGTAATGTCCTTGACTTCATCACCTTCATGGGCACTTAGCTTTAGGTTTACCTCCATTGGAGTGCTTGCTACTTTAGCATCCTGCAAGTGAAACTTCTTTAACATATCTTGTACATATTTCTTTTGAGTGATATATATCCCTGAATTAGTGTAGACTAATTCAAGTCCCAAAAAATACTTCAATAGACCAAGATCATTGATCTTGAACTCTTTCATCATTTGACTTTTGATATATCTGATTCCATTGACATCATTACCTGTAATGATGATATCATCAACATAAACACAAAGGTATATTACCTCTGAATTACTTCTCTTAATGAACAGAGAAGTATCTGCCTTGCTCATGAGAAATCCTTGGTCTTGGAGGTATGTAGTTAACCTGTAATTCCATGTGACATGTATACCTCCTTTGAAATCCATCCATTCAAGAAAGCATTCTTGACATCCATTTGGTACATATTCCAATTTTTTGATGCAGCCACACTTACCAACACTCTGATGGTTGGCATCTTGGCCACAGGTGAGAATGTCTCCTCATAGTCAATGCCTTGGGTTTGTGCAAAACCCTTAGCTACCAATCTGGCTTTGTACCTATTGATTGTGCCATCAGAATTTCTTTTAAGCTTATAGATCCATCTGGATCCTATTACCTTCATTGAGTCCTTCTTAGGTACTAACTCCCATGTGTCACTCTCTTTGAGAGCATCAATCTCTTCATCCATAGCTTCTTTCCATTCTGATTTGGTTATTGCTTCTTCATATGATCCTGGTTCTTCATTTGACAAATCTTTGGCAAGATAAACAGAATGTTTAGTAAAAAGAGATGTATCATACCCATATCTGATAGGTTTCTTGCTTTCTCTTTGTGATCTTCTGAATGGTTGAGTTGAGGATTCAGGTATGTCTTCAAGCTTCTTCATCTTCATTTTGCCTTTGGACTTCCATGCTTTGAATTCTTCAAGATTGATAGTGTCTTCATCATCTGAACTTGAGTTTTCATTCTGAGTAGGTTCCCCCTTTGTAAGACTTGGAAATTCCTCTTCCAAATCATAGGGTAATTTGACCTTCCTGCATTCATTCTCATACCAACAATCATTTTCATCAAAGACAACATCTCTGCTTACCATAAACCCTTTATTGATAGGATTATAAAACTTGTAACCTTTTTTATTTAAATCATACCCAATGAAGATGCATTTTTCAGCCTTTGGGTCTAGCTTACCTCTTTTCTGAGAAGGAATGTGTACATATGCTACACATCCAAATATTTTGCAATTGTCAAGTGAAGGTCTCTTACCATGCCATGCTTCATAGGGTGTCATGCCATCAAGAGACTTAGATGGTAACCTGTTTATGAGGTAAGTGGCAGTGGAAACACTCTCTGCCCCATAGATAGTTAGGTAACCTTTTCTCATTAAGCATAGATCTAGCTGTCTCAACAATTAATCTATTTCTTCTCTCAGCTACCTCATTTTGTTCAGGAGAATACCTTGTTGTTATTTCTCTTTTAATGCCTCTGTCCTGCAAGAAGTCTTCAAATTCATTGGAGAAGTACTCACCTCCTCCATCTGACCTTAGCCTCTTCAAATTCCTTCCTGTCTGATTTTCAACTAATGCAAGATATTTTTTAAAGCAATTAAATACCTCATCCTTGTGCTTCATGAAGTACAATACAGTCCATCTGCTATAATCATCAATGAAAGACATAGTACCTTGATCCTGAGACTGAGGGGTCTTTGCTTGGTCCCCATACATGTGTGTGTACAAGTTCTAGGTAGTCTTCATGCATGTATCCTTTCTTTGAGAAGGGTAAACTGTGAGACTTCCCAAATTGACAAGCACCACACTTATAAATCATATGTTGCTTGGATACATTAGGTATCCCAAGCACACATTGGTCCCTGCACATTTGTTTCAAGGTTCTTTCTCCTATGTGCCCTAACCTTTTGTGCCAAATCTCAAGCTCTGAAAGTGTTTGATCTTTATAACTGTATAGTGCAATATTCTTTGTATCTTCCAACTCAAAAGTGAAAAGTCTACCTGATTTTTCTCCTTTAGCAATCCTCTTGAACCCATGTCTTGGATCCTCCACATATGCTCCATATTGGTTGAATCTAACCTGCAAACCTTTCTCCACAATCTGACCAACACTCATCAAATTTTTGGTAATGGTTGGTACATAGAGTACCTTGCTCAACAAATTTTGATTTCCATCACAAGTCTTAACATTTCCAACTTTAACTACAAAATGCTTTGTGTCATCACCTGCTTGGACTTGATGCTTACCTTTTGGTTCCTCAAGATCATAGAGTAATGCTACATTGCTAGCCACATGATTTGAGCATCCTGAGTCAATGTAGAATAGGTGGTCATCATTTGTACCTGATTTTGAAGTCATGTTCATGATTAGAAGAGAGTCATCTTGCTCCTCTGTATAGTTGTTGTAATCCTTCCTGGATTTGAATCCTCCTTGGTAGTTGCCATTGTAATTATTGTTGTGGTTGTTGTTGTAATTATTGTTGTAACCTTGGTGATGGTTGAATCTACCTCTTGACTGTGAGTAGCCACCTCTTTGGTATCCTCCTCCTCTCTGATTCTTGTAATTCCTGAAACACTCATCTGTAGTATGATTTGATAGACCACAAATGTTGCATGGTGAGGAGTTATAAGATCTCCCCCTACCTTACTTACCTCCTCTGCCCCTTCCTCTTGAAGATCTACCTCTCCCTGCATAGTTGGCTTGAGAGGTTGATCCTTCATCTTCCACCTTCTTGCTCTTGCCTTTATCTTTAGACTTCTTATCAGTGTATAGGGCAGAAGAGTCATTACCTTTGGATGTGTCTCCATTTTTGTTGAGCTTTGCTTCATGAGTAAACAATTGTCCCATGAGGGTTGTAAGATCTGGAGTGTGCATATCCATGTAGAGATCCATGGCAGTGGTGAAGCTTTCCCATTTTTCATCAGCCTTGATCCCATTGATCACTTGCCTTACAATCTGTTCTTCTTCAATCTCTTCTCCTATGCTTGCTAACTGATCTGCTACATCTTTAATCTTGGTCACAAATTCTGAAACAGCTTACTTAGGTTGCTTCCTTAATGTTGTGAATTCAATCCACAACTGATTTTTCCTAGCCCTTGTGTTGGAGGAAAAATATGATGACAAGGTTTCCCAAGTCTCTTGGGATGTCTTACAATTTCTAATATGTGGTAAAAGAAAATTAGATATAGAGTTGAGTAAATAAGACCTTGCCAATGCATCCTTAGCACACCATGTGTTGAGCCTTTCATGTTCTTCCTTGGTTGGTAATCCTCTTGTTTTGAATGAGGGCAATTCCTCATCTCCTGAGATGTATCCATAGAGACTTCTTCCTTGTAGGTAGGACTTCATCCTTAGAGACCATGCTTGATAGTTGTTCCTGTCCAATTTATCAATGAATGAAGGAAAACCATCTCCCATTTTACCTTAGTTTGCTCTAATACCACTGTTGGGATAGATGTATGGATGCTCCAAGTGACTGAGTAGGTACTGCTAAACCTGCTTTGTACCAACCCTCTTTTTCTTCAGAGTTGATAACTAGACCTCGTTAGCTTTCAAATGACACCATAAAATGTCCTATGTACTTTGGAAATGATGTGTGCAATGATTCAATCAAAACAGATAACTTTGGAAGTCACAAACTCAAGAAAACCTTCTATTTATGGCTTGACACCTGCTGAGTATTTTGCTCAGTATGACCAGCACAGTAGGAATTGGAAAAATTCCTTTTAGGGGTATCTAACTAGCTTAGTAAGCTACCTATTCCAAGTGGAATGATGTAAAATGATAAATTATGCTAAGAGAAATCAATTTAGCAAGTTAAGCTATACCCCCGACTTTTTAGGACTGTAGCAGAAAATGACCAGAGTTCACCTCGACGCCGATTTCTCCAAAATGGATGAATAGAATGTTTTCAAACTTTGATAGCATGTATATTACTTCAAGCTGAATCCAACAAACTTTGAATCACTAAATTTGGTGAAGAATTGACCGAGATATGCCCTTGACAAGTTGACAAACTTTTGAGTAGACTAACAGAGAACTCAGAGATGGACAATATGAATGTATGTATTAATGAACATTTGTATACAACTCCATTGGCATGAATCTCATTGTCAAATGGTATAGAGAGGTGTGGGCTTGAGTGTAGACCTCACACACACTCAGAAATCTGTAATGCTAGGCTCGAGAGTGCTCTCTCCTACCCACGACTTTTCATATCCATTTTTATAAGAGATGACTAAAAATTTGAATTCAAATTCAAACTTTTGGCTCCCTATGATCAAGCTCCTAAATGCTTGGAGATATTCTTTAAATCAAACAACTAATTTTTCCATGAATCCTTTTGGTAGGTGGTTACAAGAGATTCCAAGTCAATTTGACTTTTACAATGAGGTAAAGTGGTAATTAACCACTAGCATATGTTCCTATGCTTCTCCATGTGTGTATAGACTTCAATGCATCCTTTGAGCCAAATGTGTAGGCTTGTAATTTACACCAACATGAACTATACATCTATCATCAACAAATTTGACAAACAAGTCGATCTTGGCTAATGCTAAAGCTCACAACAGATTTATTTGATCCCTAGCCCAAACAAAGCATTTGACAATGTGATAGACCTACCACTAACAGTAGTCAAAATGATCTTACCAAGTCCAATGATTGGATAAGAGGAGTTGTTGGCACATGTGACAATATTGCCTATAGGGGCAGGCTAAAGTGAAGTGAAGGATTGGTTGCATCACTTACAAAGTACCAAACATCTGAGTCTATTGTAGACATACACTATTCATGAGAAGATGGGTCATAACTACAAACATTAGTAAATGCTCATTCTTCATTTTGCACAAGATTAGCAGACTCTGTTTTAGGTGTAGAGGCTCTACAACAACCATTCCAGTCTCTTTTTTCTTTGCCTCTTTTGCAACGAGTTTTAGAAAACTCTTCATGAGATGATCATTTCCTTTATAGTATTTGCAAAACAATTTCTGCTTTTCTATTTTCTTCTCGCCTTTTTCATCCTTCTTTTTGTTGTGATAGTGTGTTTGGAGGTCAAAACAAGCTCAGATCAAAATTTTGACACTTACATAGAAAAGCTATTTTGAACTCTTAATTGCCTTGAGTATGCTCACCATTTTTTGTGCAACTCTGAGAATATAACTAGAGGGGTGTCGACGATGCCCTAGATGAAGTAACAACCTAGTCTAATACCAATTGTTGGAGTTTGAGATCTACAGAAGTGCAGGAACAACACAAGAACGAAGAAGAAGCTTGGAGCACAATACACAATACTGAATGCATGACCAAGTGAATGTAGAAAGATAAGTAACCCATTAGGTTTATAGGCGTATATATAAGCTGAGGAAAAAACCACCTTAAGAGGGGAAAAAGTACCCCGATGATCCTAACTGTGTTCACACACATCACTGCCATAATATATCAACAGTCCCCACCCTAAAGAGAGTGAAAAAAGTTCCAAGTATGTAGTCTACAACCGTGATGGCGATAATTAAGTTTGTGGAATGTACAAATGAATCTTTGCATATCCTTAAAGTCCAAAAAACATGAGTGGATGCTAAGACTTAAGCAGTAGAGAGATTCCTATGAAGTCCTAGCCATGGTAGCTACTTAACGCTTCAAAAAAAGGAATCTAAAAACAAGAAGCAAAAAGCTCTAGTTGTTACAAATCGTTTGAGAATAACCAATAAGACTTGAATTTGATAAATTCAAGAAGTTGGAATTCTAAATGGTTTTCTTTTTTAAAACCCTACATAAGAAGGATGGATGTTCCATCCAACGGTTTTTCAACAAAAGCACAAGATCATGAAATGATCATGTGAATTAATCAAAACCTAAAAATTCAAGTTAGAGGTAATGCCTGAAACTTCATAATTCATTTAAAGAATTGAAGCAAGAAGGTACTCTATCAAGATATGTTTATACTTCAAGATAAGTACCACTCCCAGGTCAATGTGAATATAAAATAGGTTGGTATGGGACACCAGATTCTATACTTAGATTGATGTAGGAAAGATGGTATGGGACATCGAACTATGGAATGATAATTATCTTGTAGTCTTAGAATGAATTGTGAGGTTATGTTTGATCCTCAAGGGAATGAAGACTTCAAATGAGAAGTTTTAATTCAAGGAGGATAAAATCACGATCTCAAGATACTTCAAGATCAAGTAACTAAGAAGATATGAAGTTGGTAACTTCCAAGATCTTCTTTTTGAAACAAGGAAAATACTTGTTCTTATTTGAATTATGAAACACTTCAAGATAAAGTGTTGTTGATTCAGAAATATTTAATAAATTTCTAACGATGTAGGACTTTGACATTGAAATGATGTTCGATACCACACTAATATCTTGTGGTTGGATGATGTTTTAGATTTACTCTATGAATCTTTTTGAGAATCCAATTTATTTCTCTTATAGATAAAAAAAAAAGGCTTCAATGCCTTGTTGCAATAGATCTTTGAGGAATTAAAGTCTTGATTCATCTAGAAATTGACTCATAACAAGTTTACATATCTTTGAAGTTTGAATTGATTGTATAAATTTTTAGTTCTTTCTTTTCACTTTCTAAATCTTTTGGTTTGACTCGAATATGATATCTCATTCTTCTAAAAAATGTCTAGAGTTAGCTAGTGGGAACACATAACTAAATTAAACATTCTAGATAGATGTTCTGTACAAGAACCCTTTCAATCTACAAGGGATGTTAAGTCTAAGTTGACTTATTCATTTGATTTTTCTTCTAGACATCTATCATAACTCTCATGACTTTCTGGATTTCAACAAACTCTAGAATAGAGAAGTGAGGAATTGCTCATCAAATTAACAATTCCCAAGAGCTTTTAGGTACAATCGTTTGAGAAAAGTATCCTAACTTGGACAATTTTCAGTTTGGATTCATAAATGTAAATGTAAAGGGCACACTTTCTCCTATATTTTACATAGGAATTTTCAATCCCATTAGGACAAGATAGTCCTCGAATTGCGTGAAAAAATCAAGTAAATGTTGGTTGGGAGTGATCCATAGTACAAACATCCAAGTTATATGTTTAGAACAACACCAGACTTCTAGTTTTCCAGATTCAAGTGAATCAAGAGTTCTCAAAGTTTTGATAGGGATAGCAATCCCATCTAATTTAATAAAACCATACACAAGTCATGCCCAAAAATGGAAGCAATTGAAATCCACACATTTCACTTGTTCCTGTCCAAATAACACATAGTAAAATAGTGAATTGACGAGGAAAGTTTTTAGATCCACCCTTATTATTCATTCACTACTTGGTAATTTTATAATTTTATCAAAGTGCAAAGCTAGATGGCATTTTGAATTATATGAGCATGGATCCCACCATGGAGATGAGACATGTTCTTCCAGTTTTAGAACATGAGGCTCTGGGTTGCCTAAAGTATTTATATAGCTCTATTTTTTAGGACAAAAATCTTTTCCAATGGGGCAAGAATGTAATAAAGTTAGTTTATGATCTAAGGGTCCATCTAGTTTAGACATATCTGAAATCCGACACCGTTTGGTCGGTCATGTGTATGGCCAAAGATCTTGAGAATAGACATAAACATAAGTTCATGTGGTCTCTTAAACAAGTAATCCACTTATCCTAGTGGTGAAGTCTCAAGGTTGTCAAGGAAGAGGTCTTCGATTCAACCCCCATAGGAAGCATGGGGAGAGAGTTTTGTGCAAGGAGCTCTAGAGCCTTCTAACTGAGGTTAATGTGAGTTATCTTGAGTCTAGTGAGACTTAACTCGAGTGGTGAGTAAACCTACCAGTAGTGGACTCTAGTGGAAGGTACTAAAAGAGTGGTGGAGATTGCACATGTACTCATGGACTCTAGTTATATTTCTAGTCCCCTTTGATTTGAGCAGCTATATATAGAGACATAAGATTGGGAGGAGATTCATCTCTCTAGAACTAGTTGTAATTGTGAGTCTCTTGTAGGAGTGTTGAAAATCAAGTGTCAAACATACAAAAGGAATCATGCAAGAGTTCTACAAGTAGGTCAATAAAAAAGGAAGAAACAACTCGTGGAATCATGTTAGGAGTTAAGCCAAAATCAATCAAATTCAAATATTTTCCATTACCCGCCAAAAAGTGCACCTACACTAATTGGGGGGTGGTTAGATTCACATTAAATGTGAGTGATTGTACCATGCATAACTAACCCACTAATAAACCCTATGCATCTATAGAATCCACTTAAGTTTAATGGTCTCGATCATTTCTTGTCCCCCATCAAGAGAGAAGAGAGAGAGAGGGAGAGAGAGAGAGAGAGAGAGAGAGAGAGAGAGAGAGAGAGAGAGAGAGAGAGAGAGAGAGAGAGAGAGAGAGAGAGAGAGAGAGAGAGAGAGAGAGAACTAGATCAAAATTTTTTTAAGATTCACTAACCAGAAAGGTAGTGATTCCCAAGTAATAAATAAAATATTGGTTAGAATTTTGGGATTGAGAGTGCACAAAAACAACATTAAGAAGGAGAAGAAGAAGAAGAAGAAGAAGAAGAAGAAGAAGAAGAAGAAGAAGAAGAAGAAGAAGAAGAAGAAGAAGAAGAAGAAGAAGAAGAAGAAGAAGAAGAAGAAGACGAAGAAGAAGAAGAAGAAGAAGAAGAAGAAGAAGAAGAAGAAGCTTAAGAACAAAACATAGGGTGTATTAATAAGTGTAGAATGTAAAAAGATAAGTAGCCCTTTAGGATTGTGGGGACATTTTTAAGTTGATGGGAGTCTTAAAGAGGTAAAAAAGTGCTCGAGAAGTCCCAAGTCTATTCACACATGTTACTACCAAACTATTCTAAAAACTCCCTCCTAGGAGTGATGTGGTGAATAAGAGACTCGGACTCATGTATAAGGAAATGTCAACCACTTTGAACAAAGGTCAATCTACAAATGGGAGTAAGCACAAATTTTTACAAAAAGCTTCAAACTCCTCATGAGGAAGAGCCTTTGTTAAAGGATCTATAATATTATCTTGGGTGGGCATATATGCCAAAGTGATCTCTCCAAACAGAAAGTATCCATGACAAAATTATAGTGCACCTCAATATACTTAGTGTGAGCATGGAACACTAGGTTTCTTGAAATTTCTAATGCACTCTAACTATTAGTAAATATGGGCATGATAGATTTTACCAACACCCAACTCACCAATAAGGTGTGTATGATTCACACACACACACACAATAATAGTATGAAAGTTGCCCTATACTCATCTTCATAGTTAGAGATGGCCATATTAGGCTCGTTCTTGCTTGCCCAAGATATGCATGACCTATCAAGCATGAAATGAGAACCACACATGCACACATAAATTTCATAAGAGTGAATCAAATATGATTTATAAGAATCATGTAAAAGACATTGTATTAATCCCTTGGGATAAAATTACACAAGCTATTGTACACCAAGTAGGTAGTGAAAGGTGTGCTTAGCTACCTCACAATGCCTAGCACTTACACTATTCATAAATCTACTCATCTTAGAGACAATAAACTAAATATCAAGCCAAGTGATGCATACATAAATATACCATCCTTTTTGAAAAAGAGAAACATCAAATGCATCTCCAACATCATGAAGAATCAATCATAAACCTATTTCCATGGGAGTGGCAATGGGTTTACAATCATCAAGGTAGACATTGGACTAAAAATTCAATGTATAGTGCTTTCAAAAAATAATGCCTCCATCAACTTGCATAAATAGAATGCCCAAATCATGATGTAGATGCCTCAATTATAAGATTTCAAAAGAGGCATGCAAGTTAGAATTAGATTAAAAAATATGCATCTCTTTTGGATGGATGAGCAACATTGCATCCATGTAGACAACAATCATAATAAGAACATCATCTCTGTAATTCAAATACAAAGTTCTTTTAATGTGAAATGGTTTTGATTTCATAAGGTAATAAGGAGGCTTGTATTTTCTCATAACAAGCACATGGTGCTTAGCACACAATGTCTTCTTCGACCACTGCACTTTGTTTTCATTCCCCTTTTGCACAAAACCATAGGGTAGAAAAAATGCACTTATTCACGCAAGTTTGCATTGAAAAATGTTTTTTTCATGTCCAATTGGTATATATTCGAACTAGTATGAGCTAAAAAGTGCATAGATGCTAGGAAGAGATATCATATAGCATGTAGGTGCAAAGGCTTCATCAAAATCAATGCCTTTTCCTTGAGCATAACCTTTAGATATAAGCCTATCCTTATAGCAATTAGTACTACCATTAGGATTGCATTTGAAATTATAGAACCATTCAGTGCCACTGCCTTCTTACTAGGCGCAAATTCACATAAATAACAAGTACCATTTTTCAAAATAACATCATATTTGGATTGCATATCAACCATCCATTTTTTCGATTTTGGTGATTCATCAAAGTAAACAGGATCATTCTCAGCATAAATGCTAGATACAACCATTTCGTGGAGATTAGATGCAAAGGAACCAAAATTGAAGCTAAAGTGAGTATGATAAGGCAAAGGGGCATCTAAATTAATATTTTTCAAAGTCTAAAAAACCACTCTGACATAGATTGCGCCTCATCAATATCTTCACTGTGTTCATTATGTGTAATGTTACTTGCAGCTTGTACTTCTACCTCCCTCTTTGTTCTCTTTTGATTATATATATTAATATTAAACTTAAAACTTTATTTTTTTAATATTTAGTTATATTTATTTATTTTAATTTAGAAACCTCAATTTTCCATGTGTTTAATTATACATAATACATTTGATTATATATTATAATTTTTTTCCTAATTTTTATTTGATTATGTATCAATATTAACCCTAAACTTTTATTTTTCAACATTTAGCTATATTTATTTATTTTAATTCAAAAACTCTGATTTCTTATATATATAATTATACATAGTACATTTGATTATATATTCTAATTTTTTTCTTAAATTTTATTTGATTATTTATATTAATATTTATATTTATTTATTTGATTATTTGCTTGTGTATACGTGTGTTTATGTGTATATATATATTGTGTGCATATGTGTATGCATGTGTAAAATCCCAAAAACCCTAATCCTAAAGACCTAGACCTAAAATATTTATATGTGTGTATGTGTGTATGCTTGTGTATATATATGTGTATGGGTATATATATTATGTGTGTATATGTGTATATATGTGTATGCATGTGTAAAAACCCTAAAACCCTAATCCTAAAGACCTAGAACTAACACATGTTTATGTGTGTATGCATGTGTATATATGTGTGTATGTGTATATGTATTATGTGTGTATATGTGTATGCATGTGTAAAAACCCTAAAATCCTAATCCTAAAGACCTAGACCTAAAACATGTATACATGTGTATGCTTGTGTATATATATGTGTATGTGTATATGTATTATGTGTGTATATGTGTATATATGTGTAAAAACTCTTAAACCCTAATCCTAAAGACCTAGACCTAAAACATGCATATGTGTGTATGCATGTGTACATATGTGTGTATGTGTATATGTATTATGTGTGTATATGTGTATGCATGTGTAAGAAAACACTAAAACCCTAAAAGCCTAGACCTAAAACATATATATGTGTGTATGTTTGTGTATATATATGTATATGTGTATATGTATTATGTGTGTATATGTGTACATATGTGTATGCACGTGTAAAAACCCTAAAGCCCTAATCCTACAGACCTAGACCTAAAACATGTATATGTGTGTATGCATTTGTATATATATGTGTATGTGTATATGTATTATGTGTGTATAGGTGTATGCATGTGTAAAAACCCTAAAAGCCTAATTCTAAAGACCTAGAGCTAAAACATTTATATGTGTGTATGCATGTGTATATGTATGTGTATGTGTATATGTATTATATGTGAATATTTGTATATTTGTGTATGCATGTGTATGTATGTAAAAGCCAAAAACCCTAATCCTAAAACCCTAACCCTATAACATGTGTATGTATATGTGACATGTGTCTATGTGTATGTGTGTGTATGCATGTGTATATATATGTATATGTGTATATGTGTGCATGTATGTATGTATATGTGTGTGTATGTGTGTATGCATATGTGTATGTATGTAAAACCCGAATCCTAAAGACCTAGACCTAAAACATGTATATGTGTGTATGCATGTGTATATATATGTGTATGTGTATATGTATTATGTGTGGATATGTGTGTATGCATTTGTGTATGTATGTAAAAGCCAAAAACCCTAGTCCTAAAAACCTAACCCTAAAACATGTATATGTGTTTATGTATATGTGATGTGTGTGTATGTGTATGCATATATATATATATATATATATATATATATATATATATATATATATATATATATATATATATATATATATATATATATATATATATATATGTGTGTGTGTGTGTGTGTGTGTGTGCATGTATGTATGCATATGCATGCATGTACATGAGTATGCATGTGTGTGTATGTATCTCTATCTCTCTCTTTCTCTCTTTGTTTCATCTCTCTCTCTCTCTCTCTATCTCTTTCTCTCTATCTCTTTCATCTCTCTCTCTCTCTCTCTATCTCTATTTCTAATAAAGAACAAAACAATCACTTAAATCTGTGTGTACGTATCTCTATCTATCTATCTCTCTCTCTCTCTCTCTTTCTCTCTTTCTCTCTCTCTCTCTCTCTTTCATCTCTCTCTCATCTCTCTCTCTCTCTCTATCTCTCTCTCTCTCTCTTTCATCTCTATATATCTCTCTCTCTCTTTCATATCTCTCTCTCTCTTTCATCTCTCTCTTTCATCATTCTCTCTCTCTCTCTCTCGCTCGCTCTCTTTCTCTCTCTTTATCTCTATTTGTAATAGAGAACAAAACAATGAATTACATCGACGTAATTCTTCGGATTGCTATGGTTAAAGCTCAATCAATGTTGTCTCTCATGAAATTCCAAAGAACTGATGCCAAAAAGCTCATGCAAAACCAAAGAAAAGAGAAAACATAGAGAAAGAGAAAGGGTGAAAGAGTACGCACATCACTTACCACGATGCGAGATCTAGAGAGAGATATGTGTGTGTAGAGAGAGATCTCTGTGTGTGTATGTGTGCACAAGATGATCACAATGCAGGTGGATGAGCACAATGTATGCATGCATGCAAACTCCAGACTAATAGTATGCAATTCAAAATAGAAGTGAATGTCAGGTTTTTGCTGTCAGGTTATTAAAACATGCTATTGGTATAAGCAGTGGTATAGGCACTCGTATGAGCATCAGTATTTCCAAGAATATACATGGTCATTTTGAGGTGATGGGCTAATGAAACTCGCATGTAACTAAGTGCCGCTCTTGTGTCAGTCAATGCATCCACTAATTGATACTCCATAGTTCTGATTCCTAGGTTTAAGTATGGTCCGAAAATACTATTATTTGCATTTTTTGCATTACCTACTTGGTAGTTTGCCATGGGTACAGGTTCCTCTCCCTCTACATATCATTTGTCTCTTTGTCTCATCCACTCTTTTGGCTTCTTGATTCGCTCCAAAGCTTCCATTTGAGCTTCTTCTCTAATCTTTTCTTCTTCTTTCTTTCAATTTTACACTCCCACGAGTCGTGCTAACATTTTTTCAGTTAATGCTTCCATATATCTTCGACTCTATAGGCACTAATGTAGTTGGGAAGCTTTGCTCCATCCAATGTGGCTAAGTTCATGGCTCCACTAGTTGATATTCGATTTATCAATAATGGTCCATATCCTCGCTGCTGTGATTTCTTTGCATGCTGTTTCAATGTGTACACTAATACCAAAACGCCTTCCTTTAAGCCCTTATCTTTAATATGTGCATCATAATAGGATTTTTATGTCCTTTTAGCCGCATAAATTCCTACCACAACTTGTAGTCTTGTTTCATGCAATTTTTCAATTTGGTCCAATTGTTGGGATAGTTCATGGCCTGTCCAATCGTTCTATTGTGCTATACATAGGGTAGGAACTAAAAAATCAATTGGTCGGATTGCATTCTATCCATACACTAAATTGAATGGAGTAGTTCCAATGGTAGATTTGTAAGCCACTCGAAAGGCACAAATTGAATGATGCAATTGTTTGTCCCAATCTGACCTTCCATTGTTGACTATTTTGGACACCATGCTGTTGATATATTTAGGTAGTGATGTGTGTGAACACTCTAGGACCGTTGGGGCACTTTTTTCCCTCTTTAGGAGGTTTTTTCCCCCGGCTTGTATATATGCCTATATCCCTAACAAGTTACTTATCTTTGTACATTCTAGTGGTAATACATTCAATATTTTGTGTTGTGCTCCAAGCCTCTTCTCCTTCCTTCTACTGTTTGCATGCTTCCGTAGATGTCTAACTCCAACAATTGTTATCAGAGTAGGTCATCGCTTCATCAAGGGTGTTGTCTACACCTCACTGGAGACAGTCCCAGAATTGCACAAAATTTGGTGAGCATACTCAAGGTGTTTCAAAGATCAAAACTACTTCGCTTTGTGGTACTGAAATTGTGATCTACACTTGTTTTAGCCTTTGAATGCACTATTACATTGCTTGTGCAGGCTATTTTTTTTTTTGTGCCAAAGATATATACAGGTTTTCAGTTCTCCAGTATAAACATCTCAACATCTTCTATAGGTCTAACAGAACTCGTTTGGGTAGTTCTGTTCAACTTTTTCAGATACAATCATTTTTCTACATCAGGGTATTTTAGTCAGTGGCCATGGCTGAAAGCAGTGATGTATTTTGTATATTGGCTGTTGAGGATAAGTTGGATGGTACGAATTACCCATTGTGGGCTTATATGATGCATCATGTATTGGTCACAAAATGAATATGGAATATTGTGCAGGGTGTTGAAAGAAGTCTTGTTACACCTACGAATACATGTACTGAAGCTGATATAGATGGCATCAAAGATGGTGATATTATGCGAATTCCTGTTCATGCTGTGGTTTTTGTTGCACCTACTATAGAGCAAATTCATTGGGATGGAAGAGATGCTTAGGCACATGCATTGATAGCCTTGTTTGTCAAACGTGCCATTATCCCTCAGATTCACTCTTGCAGAACAACGAAGGATGCTTTGGATACACTTACCACATTGTACCAGGCTATGAACAAGGCTCGTGTTGCTTACCTCCAAAAACAATTAGAGAGTGAGCATATGAATGAAGGTGATTCTATGGAAAATTCTTTTACAAAGATCAAGGATTTGAAGGAACAATTGATTTCTACTGATGAAGTCCTTCTTGACAGTTCACTTGTGGAGAGTGTTTTGAATGGTCTTCTTGACTCATATCAGTGTTTTGCTTCTAGTCTTCATTTGATGATGAAAGGCAATCCAAATGCCTTAATATTTGAAGATTTAGTTTTTGTTTTGTTGCAGGAAGATCAGTCCAAGGAGAATAGTTCTATTATGCATGTTGTAGATCAAGCTTTCTTGGCTAGTCAAAAGGGAAAAGGAAAATGGAGCTCTTTTGCTAGTAAGCAGAATTCCGCTAATTTTGCACAATCGAAGAAGGAAGACAAAGATGAGAAGAAATCAGAAAAACAGAAATTGTTTTGCAAATACTGTAAAGCAAATGATCATGTCATTAAGACCTATCCAAAACTGGCTGCTAAAGAGGCAAAGAAGAAAGAGGCTGGAATGGTTGTTGCACAGGCCTCTACATCGAAAACAGAGTCTGCTAATCTTGTGCAGGATGAAGAATGGGAATTTACTACTATTTGCAGTTTTGACCCATCGTCTCATGAGCACTTCATGTCTACAGTAGACTCAGACATTTGGTACTTTGATAGTGGGGTGACCAAACATATTACCTCGCAGGGTAGTTTCTTCTCTTCACTCGAGCCTGCCCCTATAGGGAATACCATGCGCCAATAACTCCTCTTATCCCGTTATGGGAGTTAGTAAGATCATTCTAACTACAATTGATGGTAGTTCTTTTACATTGTCAGATGCTTTATTTGTGTAATGGATCAAGAAGAATCTGTTGTTAGTTTCAGCCTTAGACAAGAATGGTTTGATTGTGAGATTTGTTGATGGCAGATGTATAATTCATGATCTGTCAAATAGCAATGTGATTATTTGCTTCTGGCATTTTATCTTCTGGGCTGTATAAGCTCATAGATTATGAAAAATTTGTGAATGATTCAGCATGTGTAGTACATGATTCTCAGGCTATCTGAGATGCAAAGCTTTGGCATGCACGCTTTGGTCATCTGAATTTTGATAGTTTTCTATGCATGCAAAAATCTAAAACGGTGTCCTCTTTGCCCAAACTTAAGGCACCTGGTAAACATGTTTGTGAAGCTCTATTTTGAGCAAAATGCAACATTCATCCTTCCAAAAAAGATGGTTTAGTTTGGGCTACTCAGAAATCGTAGCTTTTACATAGTGGTGTTTGTGGTCCTATGTAGACACGTTCTTTTAGAAACTACCTTTACTTCGTGACTTTCATTGATGATTTTTCCAGGCATGCATGGGTATATCCACTCAAAGCAAAGTCCGAAGTGTTCATGTGCATCAAAGAGTTTTTGGTTTTGGTAGAAAATATATTAGCATGTAAAATGGGCATCCTCCATTCTAATCGAGGGGGGGGATATGTCTTCTGATTTTAATTCATTTCTAGTTGAACGTGGGATAAAACATCAGTGTACAGTGTTGTATACACCTCAACAGAATGGAGTTGCTAAACGGAAGAATAGGTCACTCATGGACATGGCGAAGTGTATGGTCAAGAGTGAGGCTTTGCCACATAGTTTCGGGCTTGAGGCTGTCATGTGTGCAGCATATGTACTTAACAGGTGTCCCACTAAAGCACTACAATCTATCACTCCCTGTGAGGATTGGCATGTTTGCAAGCCATCTGTTGCTCATCTGTGTGTTTTTGGTTGTTAGGCATATGCATTAATGCATTTTGGTTAGTCCTGATGTTGTTTTTGTGGAAGATGCTATTTAGCCTTTACTTTCATGTAGGAAGAGATATTTGTTAGCTCCAAAGACATGTATGATACTTTGCTACCTCTTTTTACAGGTGGATAGTCTAGTGCTGTCCTAATGAGGTAACTTTTTAGCCATTGTAGGTTTCATGTGATGATGCAGATCATTTCATTTCTGATGCACATTTGCATGATGCACTTGTTGATGAGAGAGCTGATATTGAGGAGGAAAAAACTATGCCAAAATGGTTGGTGCAAACTTTGCGTGATAGCAAATTAGATGCACCTCTATCATACCATACCCGTTCAAGCTCTCATAGTGCCTCTTTTGCATTAGATTGCTATGCTATGGCTGCCTCTAGTCTCTGTGATGAGACTGAGATTATTTCGTTTGATGAAGCACAAAATTCTAAACATTGGATGGCTGCAATGCTATGTCAATATGATGCTATCATGAAAAATAGTACTCGGTCTTTATGTGACTTGCCGCCTGGCAAGAAGCCATTGGCACTAAGTGGGTATGCAAGCTGAAGTGTAAACCTGATGGAAGACTACGTGTCGAATGACTACTGCTCGTAGCATCTGTGCACTTGCAGCTCATCATGGTTGGAATGTAAATCATTTAGACATTAAAACAAAACTTTTGAATGGTGACTTGCATGAAGAAGTGTATGTTTTTCAGCCCCTTGGATTTTTGCAAAAAGGGCATGAAAACCAGGTGTGCAGGTTAAAGAAGGCATTATATGGTTTAAAGCAAGCACCACATGCTTGGTATGAAAAGATACATGCCTATCTAATTGCACATGGTTTTGAGAATAGTCCAACTGAAAACACCTTATATGTTAAGCGTGCTAATGATGTGCTTCTAATCATTGTGGTGTATGCTCATGACATGCTGCTCATTGGTCCTCATGAGAATCATATTGCTGATTTCAAGGCTGATTTACATGCCTCATTTGAGATTTCTGATTTGGGGCATTTGCATCATCATTTGGGCATTCACTTTATGCATGTTGATGGTGGAATGGATTTGTCTCAAACGAAATATATTGACACATTATTGCAGTGTTTCAGCCTTGAAGAGTGTAAACCTATTGCCACTCCTATGGAGACAGGTTCACAATTGAGTCTTCATGATGTTGTAGATGCATTTGATGTTGTTCTCTATTAGAAGGAGGTTGGATGCTTGATTTACTTAAACATTACTCGGCCAAATATTCAATTTGTTGTCTCACTGATGAGCAAGTTTATGCATTGCCTAGGTGTGAAGCATTGGTAGGCGCTTAAGCGCATCTTTCGCTACTTGAGTGGTACCTGACTACTTGGGTTGTTTTATCCCAAGGGGGGATCACTACTGCCAGATCTGCATGCTTTTTCTATCTCTAACTGGGCTAGTTGCTATGACACTTGTGTTTCCACTAGTGGTTTTTGCTTCATGCTTGGTAGCTTATGCATATCTTGGCTGAGCAAGAAGTAGCCTACTATGGCCACTTCCAATTAGGAGGGTGAGTATGGGGCAGATTTCATAGCGACCGTTGAGTGTGTGTGGCTGAGATGCCTTATGGCTGATTTGGGTGTTGGTCAGTCTTCTGCCACCACCATCTTCACTGACAGTTAGAGCGCATTGCTAGTTGCAAGGAACCCTATGTTCCATGCTCACACTAAGCACATTGAGGTGCATTATCATTATGTCAAGGAGAGGTTCTCTGTCGGAGAGATCAACTTGGCATATGTGCCCATGCAAGAGAACATTGCAGACCTTTTCACGAAGGCTGTGCCTAGGGAGAAGTTTGAAGCTTTTCACAAAGCTTTGGGCTTACTTCCTTTTGTGGATTGATTCCACATAGCTTGGCACTTTCTTGTACATGAGTGCGAAGTCCTTGTTCATCGCATCACTCCCCGGGGGGATTTGTTGATATATTTAGGTAGAGATGTGTGTGAACGCAGGGAACACTGGGGCACTTTTTTCCCTCTTTAGGAGGTTTTTTCCCCTAGCTTTTATATATGCCTATAGCCCTAACTGGTTACTTATCTTTGTACATTCTAGTGGTAATACATTCAATATTGTGTGTTGTGCTCCAAGCTTCTTCTTCTTCCTTGTGTTGTTTGTGTGCTTTCGTAGACATCTAACTCCAACACGTGCACAATAATTTATTGGAACTTTTAGCTTGGCCATTGGCTTGGAGATGGTAGGGGGCTGATTTTTTGTGACTCACAAGGAATTCATCCATTAGTGATTCTATCACTTCAATGATGAAGTTTGTTCCCCTATCACTCACTATTTCTATTGACGATCCAAAGTGAGTAAAGATATTTTTGAAGAGGACTTTAGCTGTGGTTTGCACATCATTTTTCCTCCTTGCTTTTGCTTCTACCCATTTTGTTAGATAGTCTATGGCTATAATAATGTACTCAACATGTGATCCTTTTGCTGGAGGATTTATAGGTCCTATGAAGTCAATGCCCCATTTGGAGAAGGCTCTTGTGCAGATCATGGGTCTTAGAGGCATGTCATCTCTTCTTATAGGATACTTGGTTCTTTGGCACACCTCACAACTTTGTACGTACATGTTGGCGTCCATGTGTAAAGTTGGCCACCACAAGCCTGCAAAGAAAATCATTTTTATAGTTTTTCGAGCTGAAAAATATCCTCTTGCTACTCTTGCATGCACCATCTCTAAAGTGGGTAAATATTCTCCTTCATGTATACATAACCATAGCTGATTGTCCTTTCCCCTTTTGAACAATTGTTTTCCAATCATGGTGTAGTTCTTACTAATTTCCTCTAGAGTCTGCTTCCTAGCTAGATTAGCTCCTTCCTCATGCACTCATGTTTTCAAGAATTTCACCAATGTCTTACTCCAAGCTAGTGCTATCGTAGAGAATTGTAAAGATGCATGGTCCTCCGTGGTATTCTCTTGGCATTCTTGGCAACTACGAATGTGTTCATGTACGTCTTTTTGCATGTATGGCTAGTATACTCCCAGTCTTTTCAATTCTCTTATTGTTCCATGAACTCCCTTATGAACTCTCCATCGATTCACATGAGCTTGATCCATTAAGTTTTTATGTTTGGCCTCTTCTTCACATCTCAATAATGTGCCATTTTGTTTTTTATAGTATAAACTACCTTCTACAATATGTAAATTACATGACTGCAAAAATTCCTTCTTGTTGTCTCGGTTGATCTTATGAAGTGGTCCATGTGTGAGGATGGGTATCAATTTTTCTGCCCATTTTGGACACACTTCCAAGTTGAATAAATATGTGTCAAGTAGATCATCTGCTACTTCGGCGAGTGGTTCTCCATGTTTCATTCTTGATCAATGATCTACTCGTACATGATTATTTCCTTTTTTTATTATTACTTCAAAATCGAACTCCATCAGTAATATAAACCATCTCACTAGCCTTCCCATATTGCAGGGCTTATTAACTAGATACAATAATGCTAGATGGTCGATAAAGAACTTAAACTTATTGGCTAGAAGCTAATGGTGGAATTTCTTGATTGCATACACCATTCCTAGTCCTTCTCTTACCATAGTGGTATAATTCCTCTCTGCCTAGTTTAATTGTCTACTAGCATATGTGATAGGATGATATAATTTTCCTTCACCTAGAGGTTGGGCTAGTATGCATCCTAATGCAAAATTGGATGCATCCACATGGATATGGAATGGTTTTTCCGAGTTAGGTACCTTCAAAATAGGTGTTGAATTTAATCGTCATTTCAATTCATTGAATGCCTTTTCACATTCCTCCGTCCAAGTGAACTGAGTCAATAACCAATATAAAGGTTTCGTGATTATAGTGTACATGTGGATAAACCGCCGATAGTATCTGCAATGACCCATAAAGGCTTGTACTACTTCCTTCATATTTTAGGTCTAGGTAAGTCTAAGATTACTTTAATCTTATCCTCATCTGTGGAGATTCCATTCCTTGATACAATATGTCCTCGGATCTTTTTTTGCCTTACCATAAAGACACATTTTTTTGGATTCAAGCATACTTGCTACTATCGGCATTTTTCGAATATCCACCGTAGTTAAGGATTGTGTTCAGTTCTTTGATTGGAGTAGGTGCACAAATCATCTACATAAACTTCCATGCTCTTTCATAAAAATTCCTTGAATACATGAAACATCAGTCCTTGGAAAGTTGCAGACACATTGGTGAGCTTGAATGGCATCACTCAAACAGCATATACTCCCCATTCCATTGAGTGAGCTTGATTTTGGGAAAACTTGGAGAGCTTATAGTGCTTGGAAAGTTGCGGATGCATTGAGTGAGCTTGAGTTTGGGAAAACTTGGAGAGCTTATAGTCATCATTCACCAAATCAAGCAAGATTCAGCTCAAGAATGAGGCTAAATAGTCTTAGGAAACCACCAAGCACTAACATTAATGAATATGTTTTAAGGGTTAAGGAGCTTTCAGATGACTTAGGTTTAATTAGGAGCCCAATCGAAGATGGTGATCTTGTTGCTCATGCTCGCAATGGGTTGAGATGGGATGAAAGGTGGAAATCATTCATCACATCAGTGTATGTGAGGGATTCCCTAGCATAATTTCATCAATTAGTCACATTGGTGGTGATCGAGAAGATGTACGAACAATATTCACAACCAAAGGGCAACCAATTTCAATTTTTTAATGCACATAGAGGCAAAGGTAAAAGAGATGGAAAACAATCCCAAGGTAGAGAAAGAGGAAGACCAAAATCAATATCAAGCAATAAAGAAGGCTCAAACCAAAGCTATGGATCAAGAAGAGGAAGAGGAGGAAGATCACAAGGAAGAGAAGCATCCAATGTAGAATGCTACAATTGTGAAAACCAAACCATTATGCAAGAGATTGTTGATCCAAGGAGGAGGCAATCAAGGATACAAAAGAAATCAAAATAGTGATGATAATACTTCAACAAGTTCAAAACATGAGAATATTCTTATGATTTATGGTTCAAGTAAAAGATTCAATTCAAATTTTAGATGTTATATAGATAGTGGTTGTAGCAACCATATGAGTTGCAATAAATATGTTTTTTGTAATTTGCACTCACCCACCACTCAAATAAATTTAGATAAAGGGGATGAAATTGAGCACAATATTGTGCATGTGGGAGATGTTCCATTGAACTGATTTCAAAGCTTCTAGGTGTTGAAGGATGTGTTGCATGTGCTTATCATCATTAAGAACTTGGTTTCAATAGGTGCTGTTGGTGAAAATGAGTCCAAGCCTACATACGTGGACAATTAGTATTCACTTCATGTAGTCATTTTAAGTCACATATGACTATTCTCTTGTAAAAGGCATTTACTTTTATCCTTGTAAAAGTGCATAGCACTCACTCTCACGTGGAGTTAGGAGGAATCAAATCACGAATCATTTGGTAGGTAGTTGATGAGAAAATAGGTCCAAAAGTTTAGGATTCACTTTATGGTAAGAGTTTGAATTTGAATTCAAACAATGGATCCAACTCTAAGCTATAAAAATGGATCAAAATCATGCATGATGTAGCGCGTGATTTGAGATCGATTTGAGAGGGATCTTTAGTGATTAATGAGCTCACCCTATAGCTCCATCACTACCTTCACATTGTGCAATTATACATTGCCAATGTCTTTGTAACTCTATGTGATTTAATACATATACATTGATCACATTTCTACTTCATTTCTCTATCATGTTCATCTTAAAACAGTGAACTTCTCAAACTTGGTTCTCAGTGCATACTTGATCATTTGATGTGATTTAAAGTGGTATAGGTTCCGTGTACTATCTATTTTGATGCAACAAAACTTAATTCTCATTGCTTCACTCAATCTCAAGATATCTTTGAAACTTTGCTCATAGGTCTGCATACTATAGAAGCCCGAAAATGTCGGGATGGTCATCTAACTTGCTAAGCATAATTCTCAGTGTACAATTGATCATTTTTAGTGAAATAACTTGTGATTGGTAGCTATCTAAGTCAATTATATACTCCAAAAGGAATTTGATCAATTGCTAGTAGGTTCAGAGCACTATTCATTTTACTAAGCATGTGTAGAGACCAAAATAGCAAGTTTTAGCTTATAATTGAATCTCCTACTCATTTGTTTTGAGCCATTGATTAGAGGATCATAATCCAAAGCACTTAGGTGATTATTTGTGGATGCTGCAAAGCTCAAGAGGTCTATTTTACAATCCTCAACTTTTCCTTGTCTAGTGTGAAGCAAGGATTTGCAGCACCACTTCATTTCTGGAATCTATCCACCATCTCGTTCAACAGTGGTATCAGAGCAACATCAAAGCAACATGGGAGATTCATTTCCATGATTCATTGACAAATTGGATAGGGGCAATTATCCATCATGGTCCCTAAGGATGCAGGCTTACCTCCAAGGAAGAAGTTTATATGGATATATCTCTGGAGATGAAGAAATGCCAACATTCAGAAGCAAACATCAACCTACAAGACAAGAGCAAGAAAGACTAGCTGCATGGTGTGCAAAGGATGCTCTAGCCAATGCTTATATACTTAACTCAATATCTCATTTCTTATTACCTCATATTAGGAATTGCAAGACTTCCCAAGAGACTTAGGAAGTACTTTCTTCATACTTCTCATCAAATACAAGGGCTAGGAAGAACCAACTTTGGATGGAGTTCACAACCTTAAAGAAGCAACCAAAGCAAAGTGTAGCTGACTATTTGACAAAGATGAAGGATGTAGCTGATCAACTTGGGAGCAGTGGAGAAGAAATACAAGAGGATCAGATAGTAAGGCAGATCATAAATGGCATCAAGGTTGATGACAAATGGTAGTCCTTCACCACAACAATGGACTTGTATATGGACATGCAGGTACCTGACCTCAACACATTGATGGAACAACTCTTAACACATGAGACAAAGCTCAACAAGAATGGAGATAATTCTAGAGGTAATCAATCTTCTACTCTTTACACAGATAAAATTAAGAATAATGACAAAGTCAAATGTAAGAAGAATGAAGAGGATACAAGTACCTCTCAAGTGAACTTCACAGGTAGAGGAAGAGGTACAAGAGGAAGGGGCAGAGGAGGAAACAAAGGCAGGGTGAGATCCTACAACTCTTCACCTTGGAGCATTTGTGGTTTGACCAATCATACCACAAATGAGTGCTTTAGGAACACCAAGAATGAAAGAGGAAGAGGCTTCCACAGAGGAGGCTATGGACAATCCAGAGGCAGGTTCAATAATGGAGGAAGCATTTATCATCATAATTACAACCAAGGCTAAAACAAAAACTATCAAGGAGGCTTTAGAGTTAGAAGAGACTACAACAACTATAGAGAACACCAAGAGGATTCTCTATTGATCATGAATATGATCTCCAAGCAAGGTAAAGATGCTAAGCATCTATTCTATATTGATTTTGGTTGTTCAAATCATGTGGTTGGAAATGTAGCATTGTTATCTAATCTTGAAGAACCCGAAGGGAAGCATGAAGTCTAGACAAGTGATGACACTAGGCACTTTGTTAAGAAAATTTTGAAATGTTAAAGCATCTGATGGTAACATGAACCTCTTAAGTAAGGTATTATATGTGCCAAACATAACAAAAAACCTTATAAGTGTTGGGAAGATTGTTGAGAAGGGCTTACAGGTTAGATTCACAAGGAATGGAGCATATGTGGAGGACCCTCCACAAGGCTTCAAGAGGAGTACAAAAGCTGAGAAATCTGGTAGATCTTTTACATTTGAAGTTGAAGATACCAAAAATATTGCTCTCTTCAATTACAAAGATGAAACTCTATCTGAATTGGAGATATGGCATAAGAGACTAGGTCATATAGGTGAAAGGACACTAAAGCAAATATGCAGGGATGAGATTGTACTTGGCATTCCAAATGTGTCCAAGCAACAACAGAGAGCCATCAATCTCAAGATCAAGGTACTATGTTTTATTCATAGATGACTGTAGTAGATGGACAATCCTTTACTTTATGAAGCATAAAGATATAGTCTTCAATTATTTCAAGAATTGCATTGGTTGAGAAGCAAACATGTAGAAACTTGAAGAAACTCAGATCTGATGGAGCTGATGAGTATTTCTCACATGAATTTGACTTCTTCTTACAGGAAAGAGGCATAAGGAGAGAGGTTACAAAAAGGTGCACTCTCAAATAGAATGGAGTGGCATAAAGAAGAAATAGACTAATAATAGAGGTTGTAAGATCAATGTTGAATGAAAAGAAACTTCCAAATTACTTATAGCCAGAGGGTGTTTCCACAGCCACATACTTAATCAATAGGCTTCCATCCAAGTCCTTGGATGGAATGACGCCTTATGAGGCATGGAATGGTAGGAGACCTTCCCTAGACCATTGTAAAATCTTTGGATGCATTTCTTATGCACATATACCCTCACAGATTAGAGGAAAGCTTGACCCAAAAGCTGAAAGAAGTATATTGATTGGATATGACTAAAATAAAAAAGGATACAGGTTGTATAATCCCACTAACAAAGGATTTAGAGTTAGTAGGGATGTGGTGTTTGATTAAAATAACTCTTGGTTTGAAGATGATTGCAAGAAAATAAAGCTACCCTATGACTTGGAAAGTGATTTTCCAACTCCAACTCAAGAAGAACCACAAATATAAGAAGATATCAACTCAGAAGATGAAGAATAGATTGACTTTAAAGATTGGAAGACATTCCAGATTCATCCAATCAAGCACTTAGAAGATCTAAAAGGGAGAGTAATAAACCCATAAGGTATGGCTATGACACATCATTCATCACCAAGCATACTATATACATGGCTAAAGATGTTAGAAGAGCCTTCTTCATTTGAAGAAGCCAATAAGAAGAAAGAGTGGAGAGAAGCTATGCAGGAAGAAATTGAAGCACTTCAAGAGAACAACACTTGTGATTTGGTTATGAAGAAACCAAGCATGAAGATAATAGGATCCAGGTGGATTTACAAAGTAAAGAAGCATTCAGATGGTTCAATCAACAGGTACAAAGTAAGGTTAGTAGCAAAGGGGTTTTCTCAAACCCATGAAGTGGATTATGAGGAGACCCTCTCACCTGTGGCTAAGATGTCAACAATCAGAGTTTTAGTAAGTATCGTTGCTTCAAAAATTTGGAACGTGTAACCATTAGATGTTAAAAATGCATTCCTTAATGGATGGATCTCTGAAGAGGTCTACATGGCTCAACGACCAAGGTATGAAGACAAGGACAAACTTGAATTTCTATGTAAAATAAGGAAAGCACTTTATGGTTTAAAACAAGCTCCTAGAGCTTGGAACCATAGACTAGTCACATATTTGCAGGATCAAATCTTTGTTGCTAGCAAAGCAGATTCTTCTTTGTTCATAAAGAAGAGTAACTATATTTTTTTATGTGGATGACATTATCATTACAGCCCAGATGATGGAAGAGTTTAAAATCAGTGATCTTGGTTTGTTAACATACTTTCTTGGATTAGAACTTGTATATTCAAGTTCTGGAGTCTTTATTACTCAGAGGAATTAGATTCATGATATGTTGGCTAAATTCAAGATGGAGAACACTAAAGTTGCAGGTACACCTATGGAATTGAATCATAAGCTTAGTTCTAATAAGAGAGAACTACTTGAAGATATTAAAAGTTATCAAAGACTTGTTGGGAGTCTCAATTATGCAACCCTAACAAGAGTGGACAAATGCTATGGAGTAAATACACTAAGTCAATTTATGCATACACTAAGAAAACCTCACATGGAAGCTGCCAAGAAGATCTTAAAATATCTAAAGGGTACCATAAATGAAGGGCTATTTTATCCATTCATATCTGACTTGGATATCAAGCTATACTCTGATGCAGATTGGGCTGGCTCAAAAGATGATAGGAGGAGCACTTTTGGCTACTTATCTTTTGCAAGTTCAAAGTTGATTTCATGGTCATCAAAGAAACAACCAATTGTGGCATTATCATCAACTGAAGATGAATATAGAGGCCTAGCAAATGCAACACAAGAAGCAATGTGGTTAAAGCTACTCTACTCAGAATTGTGGATACATACCTACATCCCAATGATCTTTGGAGATGACACTAGCTCACTTCATATGGCTTCTAATCATGTATATCATTCAAGGAAAAAGCACATTGAAGTGCACTATCATTATATGAGAGAGAAGCTACTTAACAAGGATATCCAATCGTCCTATGTATCAACCAATTTGCAATGTGCAGTTATGCTAACCAAATCTTTGGATGGACTAAGATGAACAGGTTCAGGATGATGATTGGACTACAAGATATCAAGGAGAAATGAAGACCAAGCATGTTAGGCTTGAGGGGGAGTTGTTGGTGCAAATGAGTCCAAGCCTACATACTTGGATAATTAGCATTCACTTCATGTAGTCATTTTAAGTCACATATGACTATGTGTAAAAGGCATTTACTTTTATCCTTGTAAAAGTGCATAGAGCTTACTCTCATGTGGAGTTAGGAGGCATCAAATCACGAATCAATTGGTAGTTAGTTGATGACAAAACAAGTCCTAAAATTAGGATTCACTTTATGGTAAGAGTTTGAATTTGAATTCAAACAATGGCTCCAACTCTAAGCTATAAAAATGGATCAAAATCTTGCGTGATGTAGAGCCAAATTGGAGATCAATTTGAGAGGGACCTTTAGTGATTAGTGAGATCAGCCTATAGCTCCATCACTACCATCACATTGTGCAATTATACATTGCCAATGTCTTTGTAAATCTATGTGATTTAGTACATATACATTGATCATATGTCTACTTCATTTCTCTATCATGTTCATCTCAGAGTAGTGAGCTTCTCAGACTTGGTTCTTAGTGCATACTTGATCATTTGATGTGATTTAAAGTGTTATAGATTCTGCATAGTGTCTATTTTGTTATTACAAAATTTCATTGTCATTGTTTCACTCAATTGCAATGCATTTTTGAAGCTTTGCTCACTAGTTTGCATACTATAGAATCTCGAAAATGTTAGGATGGTCATCTAATTTTCTAAGCATAATTCTCAGTGTAAAATTGTTTAGTGAAATAACTTGTGATTGGTAGCTATTTAGGTGAGTTAGATACTCCCAAAAGGAATTTGATCAGTTGCTAGTAGGTTGAGAGCATTGTTCATTTTAATGAGCATGTGTAGAGACTAAAATAGCAAGTTTTAGCTTATAGTTGAATCTCCTACTCATCTATTTTGATCCATTGATTAGGGGATCATAATCCAAAGCATTTAGGTGATTATTTGTGAGTGCTGGGAAGTTCAAGGGGTCTACTTTACACTCCTCAACTTGTTATCGACTGGTGTGAAGCGAAGATTTGCAGGACCACTTCATTTCTGGAATCTATCCACCATCTCCTTCAACAAGTCAAATGGTTGAAAGAGGTTCTAAACTGATGTTCAATGATCATGTTTTGTTGAAGGCCCTATGGAGGAATAAAAGCATAACACAAATGGAAAGAACCAAGGAAAACGCTTCACCATGGAGGTAAAGCCATCAACCCCTCACACTATCTACTTTTCGATTGGAAATTCTAATTGATCTTACTTTTGGAGTTTGAGATCTACAAAAGCACGCAAACATCACAAGGAAGAAGAAGAAGCTTTTGGCACAACTCCACACTGAATAATTAACCAAGTGAATGTACAAAAATAAGTGAACTATTAAGGTTATAGGCATCTATACAAGTGGGGGGAGACCTCCTAAAGAAGGAAAAAAGTGTATCGACAATCTTACGAGTGTTCACACAGATCACTTCTAAAATCTATCAACGAATCCCCCTTGGGAGTGATGTAGTGAAGACAAGGAGTTGGCACTCATGTATAAGGAAGTGTCAAGTTCTATGGAAAGATATCAATCCACAAAAGGAAGTTATCCCAAAGCTTTGTGAAAAGCTTCAAACTTCATCATTAGGTAGAGCCTTTGTGAAAAGGTATACAATATTATTATCTGTGGGCACATATGCCACATTGATCTCTTTAGCAGAAAACCTCTCCCGGACATAATAATAATGCACCTCAATATGATTTGTTCGAGCAAGGAAACTAGGGTTCCTCGCAACTACCAAAGTGCTCTAGCTCTTAGTGAAGATGGTGGTGGGAGGAGACTCACCAACGCCCAAATTAGCCAAAAGGTTTTTGAGCCACACACTCTTAATAGTCCCTGTGAAAGCTACCCTATACTCAATGTCACAATTAGAGGTGGACACAATAGGTTGCTTCTTTCTCAAACAAGATATGCATGAGCTACCAAGCATGAAGCAAAAACCACTAGTGGACACACATGCCATAGAAATGAGCCTAGTCGTAGTCAAAAATAGCATGTAAATCTGGTAGTAAAGATTGTAATGATCCCCCCTTGGGATAAAACAATCAAAGTAGTTGGGTACCACTCAAGTAGTGAAAGATGTGCTTAACCATCTACAATGCTTGACACATAAGCAATGCATAAATTTGCTCATCTATGAGACAGAAAAATGCATAAGTGAATCAGGCTTCCAACAACCTACTAATAGAGAACACCATCAAATGCATCTCCAACATAATGAAAACTCAACCGTAAACATGTTTCAATAGGAGTCGCAATAGGCATGCAATCTTCAAGACAAAAACATTTCACTAATGTGTCAATCTATTTTTTTTGATACATACCTATCCCCCCATCAACTTGCATAAAATGAATTCCCAAATAATGATGAAAATGCCCCAAGTCTGACATCTCAAAAGAGGCATGTAAATCAGCCTTAAATTCAGAAATATACTTCTCATAGGACAAGTGAACAACATGTCTATAGGCTTAACATGTAAGGTGCTTTGAGTTGGACTATTCGCAAAACCATGTGCAATCAAGTAGGCATGTATCTTTTCATACCAAGCACGCCATGCTAGCTTCAAACCATATAATGCATTTTTCAACCTACACACTTTGTTTTCATGCCCTTGTAAGGCCTATTCAAGAAAAATGGGAATTATACACAATTTTGAGACAATTCTTTGTATCCCAATGTTTTATGTTTTGAATCATTCACACACTACAACATGCTATTATCTCTTAATTGGAGTATATTAAATTCACACTTTAATATTAAGGATAATTGTATTGTAACTCGGTATGAGTGTTGGCCTCAAACTAAAGAAGTTAACATAGTAGGTAATGTAAATGGGACTTGAATACTTCCCAAATTTCTTGAATAGGCCTTTTGTGCACAAAACCATTCACAAATGATGTTTTAATGTAAGTCACCATTCACAAATGATGTTTTAATGTCCAACTGATGTACATTCCAATCATGATGAGCTAGAAGTGCACAAATGCTACATGGGTCATTATTCAACAAGTGGGTGCAAAGGTCTCATCAAAATCAATGCCTCTCTCTTGAGCACAAAAATCCAAGCGTTATACATGTCAATTGTTCCATCAACCTTACTTTTTAGCTTGTATACCCATTTTAGTGCCAATGGCCTTTTTTCCTAGAGGCAAATCACATAAAGACTAGTTACCATTCTTCATAATAGCATCATATTTTGATTGCATAGCACCCATCTAATTTTTTGAATTTCATGCTTCATCAAAAGAAACATGATTATTATCATCACAAAGACTAGAGGGAGCCATTGCATAACAATTTGATTCAGAAGAATCACTATGATATCCTGAAGGAGTAGGATATGATAGAGATGCATCTAAGCAAATTGTGCACTAGCTATTTAGGCATAGTTTTTTTGCCTCCTCTATATCAAACCTCTCATCAAAAAATGCATCATGTAAATTCGCATCATAACTAAAATGATCTACATCATCATGTGGAACCTATAAAGGTTAAGAAATTGCCTCATTTGGGCAACCACTTGACTCTCCACTTGTAAAAAGAGGTAGCAAAGTGTCACACACATCTTTGGAGCTAACATATGTCTCCTTAGTACATGAAAGTAGTGGCTGAATTACATCTTCCACAAAAAAAACATCATGGCTAACCAAAATGTGTTTGGCCTATGGATGATATAGACATTATCCTTTGCTTTCAGAACTATAGCAAAAAAAGTACATTTCATTACTTTATCATACAATTTCTTACATTGTTGTTTAGACACTGATGCATATGATAGACAACCAAAGACATGCATATGATCAAAAGATGAGTTGTGACCATGCCAAGCCTCATATGTAGTGCTTTGGTGGGACACTTGTTAAATACATATGTTCCACACTTAACAACCTCAAGCCAAAAGCTATGGGGTAAAGCCTCACTTTTGACCATACACCTCACCATCTTCATGAGTGACTTGTTCTTTCTTTTAGCAACTCCATTCCGTTGAGGTGTATATAGCATTGTACATTGATGTTGTTTTGCACATTCAACCAGAAACACATTAAAATTAGAAGGCATATATTCCCCCCTTGATCAGAACTGAGGGTGCCCAATTCACATGCTCACTGATTTTCAGCCATAACCAAAAACTATTTGAAGCACATTTCATTGGATACACCCATGCATGCTTGAAACAATCATCAATAAAAGTCATAATGTAGAGATAGTTTCCAAAAGAAGGTGTCCACATAGGACCACAAACATCACTATGAAGAACCTACAACTTATAAGCAACTCGGACTAGATCATCTTTAGGGAAGGAAGAAGGCTACATTTTTCCCAAAATACAGCCTTCACATACATGTTTGCAAGGTGCCTCAAGTGCGGGCAAAGAGGACACCATTTTAGATTTTTGTGGGTGCAGCAAACTCGCATAATTCAGATGACAAAAGCATGCATGCCAAAGCTTTGCATATGAGATAGCCTAAGAATCTTGTAGTGCACATGTTGAATCATTCAAAAACTTTGCATACTCTTTGAGCTTATACACCCCACAACCAAAAATGCCAAAAGCAATTATAACATTGCTGTATGACAGATCATGAACTCTACATGTGTCATTAATAAATTCAACAACCAAGTCGATCTTGGCTAATGCTAAAACTGACAATATATTTTCTTGATCCCTTGCCCAAACAAACCATCTGACGGTCTAAAAGGACTACCATTAGTAGTAGTCGAAATGATCTTACCAACTCGTATTACAAGATAAGAGGAATTTTTAGCACATGTATACTATTCCTTGTAGAGGTAGGCTCAAGTGAACTCAAGAAGTTGTGTTGTGAGATAATATGTCTAGTTTCTCCATTATCAAAGTACGAAACATCTGAGTATACTACGTACATACACTACTCATGAGAAGATGGGTCATAGCTTCATATAGTAGTAAATGACCATTCTGCATTTTGCAAAAGATAAGTAGACTCTGTTTTAGGTGTAGAAGCCTTTGCAACAACCATTCCTACCTCTTTCTTCTTTGCCTCTTTTGCAAACATTTTTGGACAACTCTTTATGACATGATCATTTCCTTTATAATATTTGCAAAAGTTTTTCTACTTTTCTATTTTCTTCTCATCTTTGTCTTCCTTCTTCGACTTTGCAGCATTAGCAAATTTCTCCTTACTAATAGATGAGCTCCATTTACTTTTGCCCTTCTCACTAAGTAAGAAAGCTTGATCTACAACATGCATAATGGACCTATTCTGCCTAGATTGATCTTCCTATAAAACAAAATAGAGACTAACTCCTCAAATTTAAAGGCATTTGTATTATCTTTCATCATCAATCGAAGGGTAGAAAGCAAAACTCTGATATGAATTTGGAAGACCATTAAGAATAGCCTCCACAAGTGAATTCTCTAATAAAACTTCATCAACAGAAATCAACTACTACATCAAGTCTTTGATCCTTATCAAAAAAGTATCCATGGAATCTCCTTCATTCATGTGCCTAGTCTCCAATTGTTTTTAGAGGTAAGCAACACAAGCCTCATTTCTTTCCTGGCATATGGTTGTAAGTGTATCCCAAGCATCCTTTGTTGTCTTGCAAGAGTGAATGTGATGGATAATGGCATGTTTGATAGACAATGCATGTGCCTAAGAATCTCTACCATCCCATCAAAGTTGCTCTACATTAGGTGTAGCCGAACTTGAACATGAGCAGGACTTTGAAGATCATCATCTTCAATGCCATCTGCATCACCTTCAATAATTGTACTCACAGAGGGTGTTTTTCAATACCCTGCGCAATATTCCACAACCCTTTTGCTACCAATACATGGTCCATCATATATACCCATAAAGGGTAATTAATACCATCCAAGTTGTCCTCAATAGCCAACATATGGAATACATCATTGCTTTCAGCCATGGCCACCAACTAAATGCTTTGATGCAAAATAATGATTGTATCTCAAATAGCTAAACAAAGGGGAGAGTATTATTCAATAGAGTTTTCAGATTTTCTTCATGATGATGGCATAAAAAAGAAATTCACTTGCAGGTATACACCTCAACAAAATGAAGTAACAAAGAGGAAGAATAGATATATAGAAAATCCCAACCTTTCACATATCAAAGTGTTTCATTGTATGTTTTATGTTCACATACCTCAAGATTTGAGACACAAGTTAGACCCAAAGGGAGTGTTGGAGTTTGAGGTATGTGGAAGCATACAAACAACACAAGGAAGAAGAAGAAGAAGCTTGGAGCACAACAAAACACTCAATTGATTACCAAGTGAATGAACAAAGATAAGTGACCTGCTAGGTTTATAGGCATATATAGAAAAAAGGGGGAAAAACCTCCTAAAGAGGGAAAAAAGTGCCCAAGTGGTCCTAAGTGTATTCACACACATTAGTCTCGAAATACATAAATAGGGAGATAGATGTATATTTCTTGGGTATTTTTCAAAGCAAACGGATTTTAGATTTTATAACCCTAACTTGAAAGACCTTAAGGTGTCTAGGGATGTAATGTTTTATGAGTTGGTGCCTTGCTATCATAGCAAAGATGTGTTACACGTTGAATACACATATGAAGCCTAGAAGAAGTTCAAAGAGCAATAAAAAAGCATGGATACAAGTGGTGCAAAGATTTCAAGCACATCATCATAGGAGAGTACTAGAAACTTGGCAAGGGAGGTCAATAAATGAAGCTCATTCAAGTGAAGGAAGCATCAAAGGAAAGGAAGAAGCAAATACGAAGACCATCGATGGGTAGACATGGACTCTACAAGTGATAAGGATATGGAGAAATTAGAAACTCCAAGATTCAAAGCATACAAACCGAGGAGGATGAGATTCCTACCACCTAATGGTGAGGTAAGGTCATCAAATAGGGTGAAATACTCTATTCAAAGGTCAAGTTATGATTCATTCATTGCAAGATGTTATGCCTTCATGAGTCAAGTTATAGCTTGTGAAGAACCTAACTCTTTTGAAGAAGAAAATAAGCTCAAGCAATGGAATGAAGCCATGAAAGAAGAATTCAATGAACTTGAGGCCAATGATGCTCAATTCTTAATTCCAAGAAAAAAGGACATGAAAATCACTAGAAAAAAATCCGTGTACAATGTAAAAAGACATGTAGAGGGGAGCATATCTTGGTATAAAGCAAGATTGGTTGCCAAAGTTTTTGCTCAAATCTATGGCATATGATTTGAGGAAAAATTTATTCAAGTACTTAAGATATCTAACATAAGTAGTTCAATTGCAATTTCAACCTGAAAATTTTGGAAGATTGTCACTCTAGTACAATGGTGAATACCAATGTGAGGAGCCCCACCTCATAATTGTCAATCCACAAAGAGGTTAGGCCGATATGAAGATCAAGAGCAAGTGAGGTGTGCGAAGGTGATGGTGAGAAATGCAATTGCATACACGCACATGCACACACAAGGAAAGTGGCGATGGATATCAATGGAAGGCAAGGAAAGAACTCCTACTCATATTCATCATCAACTAATTACAATAGATCTTCTAGTTACTAGCTCATAGGTTCAGCAACAACCAAAAAATCAGCTGTCTAGCTCTATTTATAGTTTTTGCCTAGTTTTGACCGATTTTACATCTAGTGGCTGGCATAGTTAAAAAATAGGTTCTACATCTAATTTTAGGTACCTAACGGCTTCCAAAAATTATGAAAATTGATATGAGTTTTCTACTTAGACTCCTCAAGCTCAAGGACTCCTCAACTTGCACAAAGTGGAGTCCCACATGCGGTAATTGGATGTATGTACATATGAAGTAATCCTATGTGCTTCCTCTCCATCTATGACAAGATGCTGTGCTTGATCCTTTGCCTTGAACACTCCCCTCCTCCTCGCTTCTGTCATCCCTGATAGAACCTAATCATGTGTGGGTAATGTAGTTAGTGAGAAGGTCTCTCGCCAGAGTGTGTTCCATGATTGGAATTGCCCTGATAAGGTCTCCTTTTAGCTTCTCCCAATTGATGGGCTTGGGTTCTTTTGGAGATGACATCTGATAATGCTCGGAGTACATTACGTGTTTGCATGCAAAAAGATGAAGCATAGGAGTGGGTCTGCTGATAAATACTTCTGAGTGGTACTCCTAGAAGCGAGTAGTGAACATGTCTTCAAACGTCTGCTTGTAGCAGGCGGGCATATATTTTAGACTGTAGTGCCACACATAGCATACTTTGAGCAAAGGTGTCGTGCTCATGTCGTACACTAAATCCAAGTTGCCATGTGCGAATCTTGGGGTGTTCACCGTTGGAGCCTTGACACGCCTGAATGTCTTGATGATCATTTGCATCATATAGAAAATTTTCTCTGTCATTTGCATGGCAACATCAATCATCCGATGTAGGGGGGGTAACCAATGACTAATAGTAGCCATCATATATCCGACGATAGGAGTGTTATTCCGATGAGCTGTGAGGTAGGGGTAGTTGAGCGAGTCTTTAGATTGGCGATTGTTCTAAAATTTTATTGTGAAGGCCTTCCAAGTATGTCTTCTAGGAACCGGTCCATAGCACGGGTCATATTTTAAGTGGGTGCGCATGCACATCCACATGTGCATCATCTCTGGGTATTGTTGGAGTAATTTCCACCTCTATGTAGGTTGATAGGTATGACTCCTTTTTCACTTTGGGGGGAACATCTTCTAGCTCAAACTGAGTGGCATGCATTGGATGCTTCTTAGTTATGCTTTCAATGTGGAAATTGTATTCCTCGAGCAAGAGGAAGTAAGGTTTATACTATAGCTCACTAGTCATGATGTGTCGACGTGGTGCTATAGCAGCAAAATACAGAGACTTCAAAATAACCTCTTCAATGATGGCCATCGCATGTAACTGTGCATCAACTCACGCCAAATGTGTTTTTCCAAGTTCTTCAACCATTTTTAACCATGACGGAGGAGGTAACTCGTATGTATCATGGCCTTCTGTTGATGATTGGCCTCCAACCACGCATAATGGTACATACTCTTCTTCAAACGTGTCATCAACTGGTATTGGTATGGTCCCGTCGGGTTTCGAAAAGTCCGGTGGAGAGTCCGATCGAGGGGGTTCTGTCATGTTGGATATTTGGGTCTGCAATTCCTATACTTTTGTGCGTAGCACATTCAATTCTTCAAGAAGGGCCGGTGGGGTGATTTCCTGCACAATGGTAGGCCCTAATGAATCCTTTAACAACAATTTCTTATTTGTCTTCTTGAGTGTTTGACATTCTTCTTGTAATCGGTCGTAATCTTCTAGCACCCCTAGGTGGTCTTCCAAGAGAATTTGCATTGACTTAGGAGGAACAGCTTGAAAATGTGAGGGGCTGAGAGGGGTCTCAGGGTTATCCAAGGTAGCCTTGAAGTTCTCATGGTTTTGTTGTTGGAGTCGTTGATTTTCTTCCGTTGCTACATTGAGACGCCTCCGAAGGAGCACCATGTTGCGCGATAATTGAGCATTGCGCATTACATAGACATCCAACTAAGACTCGATTTCTTTGATGCACTCCTGTACTTGTGGCTCGAGAGTTTTTTGTTGCTGTTGATGCTCTGCTTCCAAGGTTTGATACTTCATATTGAGTTCTTGATTCTGTAAGGTTAGTGCATCTAACTATTTCTGCAAATCCTAGGTTGTCTATTGGAGGGCCGAATGTTGTTGCCCTAATGAAGAATACTCTACATTAATCTGTTGAAGGCATTGTATCATCTACTGGATGACAACATCAACAGTGGAGGATGATGATGATGAAAATGTGCAAAAGAACACATGCATTGTGGTCTGTAATGCAATGGGTGTGGGAGTTGGGGTAGGGACTGTGGATGCTGTGGCAAGTGATGCAAGATATGTACGAAGAGGTGTCGTGTGAAGTGTGCTATGTGATGTGGGTGATACATGAAAATGTGCATTCGCTCAGGTAGTGGGTGAAATCTCCATGTTGTTGGTGGTGCTTTCGGTGACAGCAATGTGAAAGAGTGAAGTGGGTGCGGTTGTATGAGGTGGTGGGTGCAATTGTGTGGTGAGAGGTGAGTGGGGTAGTGTTCTGGGTGGCCATAAGAAAGGAGCTTGTGGATGGAATTCCTAGGAGGGCCTTATAAAGGGAAAAGGTGAGGTTCACGGATACAAAAAGGATGTGAAAGAGGAGTAGGATGAGGGTGGTGGTGTAGACATTATAAAGGATTACAATGGGTTAGTGGTGTACGAGGGGAAATGGGAAGGTGGGGAAACGATAGGTGGCATATGGATAGGTGGAATGGAGATAGAGGTAATGGGAGGAGTAGTCATAATTGGACTGGAGATCGGGGGACAAATGGAAATAGGGGATAGAATAAGAACATTGGGGCTCTCTACAATGTCAAGGGAGGGTTGGGTTGGTGCAGGGGGAGAAGGGATGGTTTCACTAAGGGTATATATATGGGTAGGGCCTTCACTTGCTATTAGATCAATAATAGAAGAACCCATAGGGGGTGAGGGTGTCATAGGATCTATCGATAGAAGAATGTATGTGCCTGGCCATTTGAGGATTCTAACTCACCGAGGGTCAAACTTGGGAAGGGGTTTCTGTAGCAAGTAATGCAAGGCTTCTGGTACATCTACTGATTGGACCAATTCGTGCATAGTTGAGATGAAAATCTCCTCAATTCCACCATTGACCAATTCTTGCTACAACATGGCTTGACTGTGTTCCTCAGTCACCCTAGTCCTTTCCCAAACCTTATTCATTATGTTATGTAGCTGCTAATGGCTATCGTGTATGCAAGTGCTTCTATTGTATCATCTTCATATGTGCTGGTTTCCCTTTGGGCTTCAACTTGTGTCTCCGACTGATGTGCTGATGGAGAGTGTTTATCTCCAAAAGAACAAGTTATCCTTGATGTTAAAGCACCTCTATATCAAGAACAATGCAAAACCTCAACCAATTTTGGAACACTAATGCTAGATTACCAATCTTTGCACTAACTGTGAAGAGAGTGATTATTCACTAAAGTCTACTACACTTAATTCACTCATTGAGTGATCAAAAGTGTAAAGGTTTCAATGAAACTTTGTATGAGGTGCTGATATGAGGTGTTGTCTAGTGTTTCCGCACCTTCTCCAAGTTGAATTTCTCAAAAGGTTTAGTAAATCTTGAGATTTACTCCAAACAATTCACCTATGTCTAAAACTATACTTCTGTATAGTCGACTTTGACACTTGCAACTTCTTATGCATAGTTCTCTTAAATTAGACCCCCTCTATTCAAATGCTTTTAGCCATAGGTAGCTTACCTTTGAACTTAAAGAATGAATGCTTCCCTGCTCAAAACTTTACACTATGGAAGGAGAACTCACCAAAACATTATCATCGAATTTGCACTTGCTGCAGTCTTCTCTTCTTCACATTTACACATGTAAATGTTCCTATTTATAATTCTCTCAGCTTGAACACAATTAGGATCTAAAAATCTATTCAAAGTTCACTCAACGATAGACTTAGACTTGTACAAAAGCATTTCAAAAAAACATAAACGCAAAAGGAGCACTGAGCAAAAGATCGGGTGCATCTTTTCTTCTATTCACGAAAACATTACATGTATTGATGACACATATTCTCTTCGCTTCTTAAGTGTCTAATGACTCTTACAACTTGTCATTCATCATCTCTCTTACATGACCCAAATTTCTACTTATATATATAGGCATATATGTACAAACTCGTAATCATAACAAAGGTATAAGTGAGTTAATTACAAGTTTAGTGTACATGTATATACAAGTCTTCATTCACTGATTATGCACTAACTTCAAGCTTCATATATTGGTCTTTGCTTCATTCTTTGACTTCAATCCTTTGTCCTAATCACCAATTTTTGATTATCTTGCACCAACAGGTCCCACTCAATCATCAACTGTGATTTTCTTTATCTTCTTTATACCTACCATATCTTTAAATCTCTCTAACTTTGGTCCATCCAAGCTTTTGGTTAGCATGTCTGCAATCTGATCTTTTGTTGAAGTATGTATGACTTCAATCTCCTTATCAATCAACTTCTCTCTCAAGAAATGATACTGAATCTCAATGTGTTTTTTCTTGGCATGAAAAACAGGGTTAGCAGCTAGATACAATGAACTCATATTATCTCCATGAATAGTGGGTGTACTCTAAATGATGCCAAAACTCTTCATGAGAGTCCTTAACCATATGACCTCCTTTGTAGCTTCAACCATACCTTTATACTCTACTTCTATAGATGACAAAGCAACTGTGTGTTGCTTCTTGGAACACCAAGAGATTAACTTATCTCCCACATAACATAAGTACCCATAGGTTGATCTCCTATCATCAAGATTACCTGCCCAATCTGTATCACTATATATCTTGATGTTTGTATCTGATGTGAAACCATAATAAAAACCTTCCTTGAGTGTACCCTTAATGTATCTTAACACCCTTTGTCCTGCAACCCAATGTTCTTTCCTAGGACAATGCATGAACTGAGACAACCCACCAACTGCATATGACAAATCAGGCCTAGTTAATGTAGCATAGATTAGACTACCAACCAGACTTTGATATAGCTTCATGTCCTTGAATTCTTCTCCTCCATATCTACTCAATTTGTGATTCACCTCCATTGGAGTAGGTGCTACCCTACAATCTTCCATTTTAAACTTGATTAGCAGGTTCTTCAAATACCTTCCTTGAGTTACATATACTCCATGTTGAGTATATGAAATCTCCATGCCCAAGAAATATGACAAATCTCCCAAGTAACTAATCTTGAATTCTTTCTCCCTTTGTTTCTTAAGACCTTGTATGCCCTTCTCATCTGTACATGTAAGAATTATGTCATCAACATATATGCACATGTTAATGAACCCATCATCACTTGCTTTAATAAGCAAGCTACTATCTGCCTTAGACACGTGGAAACCAAGTTGCTTCAAGAACTTCACAAGTCTATAATTCATGCCCTTGGGGTTTGCTTCAAACCATACAAAGCTCTCTTGAGCTTACATGCATACTCTGGATACCTTTTATCCTTGAAACCTTCTGCTTGCTCCATAAGAACATCATCTGAAATGTAACCATTTAGAAAAGAATTCTTCACATCTAATTGACATATCTTCCAACCTTTACATGCACCAATAGCTATGAGAGTCCTTATAGTTTTCATCTTTTCCATAGGACTAAAAGTCTCATCATAATCTATACCATACGTCTGAGCATATCCTTTCACAACAAGTCTAGCTTTATATTAGACACACTTCCATCTACATACCTCTTTGTCTTGTAGATCCATTTGCATCCAATGATGTTTTGACTGTTTGGTTTAGGAACCAAATCCCATGTCTCATTCTCCATTAATGCATCATACTCTTCTTGCATAGCTTTCTGCCAATTTTCCTTACCTTCTCCCTCTTCATATGTAGAAGGGTCTTCTTCTGCTTTCACCATATAAGCATAATCTTTAGTGGTAAAAAATGAAGTATCATAACTATACCTTGTAGGTTGCCATTTATGTCTTGATGACTTTTTGAGTTCTCCACTTCTTGAAGTTTCTGGTTCATCACATTCTGGATGAAGCCTTGGCATTTCTTCAACTTCAACTTGTGCTTCATTATTATCTTCTTCATCAAATATTTGAACCTTTGATTTTCCTTTCTTCTGATTCAAAGTTTCTTCATCACCTGCATGAATATTAATTGTACCTGCATACCAAGTACCTTGCTCATCAAATGTAACATCTTTTGACACAAGGAGTTGCTTTGTGGAGGACTCCATAACCTATAACCCATCTGCTTATCATCATAGCCAATGAACACATACTTTTCAGCTTTAGGTTCCAATTTATGCCTCAACTGAGATGGCACATATGCATAGGCCAAACATCCAAATACTTTGCAATGATCTAAGGTAGGTCTCTTACCCCACCAAGCTTCATATGGAGTCATACCCTGCGAAGCTTTGCATGGTAACCTATTAACCAAGTATGTGGCTGTATTTACAGCCTCAACCCACAAATAATTGGGACATTTTTTCTCCTTCATCATTGACCTTGCAAACTCAACAAGAGTTCTATTTCTCCTTTCTGCTACACCATTTTGTTGAGGAGAGTACCTACAAGTAACTTCCCTTTTTATACCTGCATTCTACAAGTATTCACTAAACTCATTAGAAAAATACTCTCCCCCTCCATCTGACCTTAATCTCTTCAATTTTTGACCTGTAATTCTCTCTGCATACACATGACAATGTTTAAATGTATTGAATACCTCTGATTTATCTTTGATCACATATATAGTGATCCACCTGGTAGCATCATCAACATAAATCACATAATATCTTGAACCATTAATGCCAAAGTCCTTTGATGGCCCCACACATCTGTATGTACCAATTCAAGCTTCTCTGAATACATGAAACCATGCTTATTATATGATTGCTTATGAGCCTTACCTAATTGACATGCTTCACATCTGTATTTCATATGTTGACCTACAACATTACGTAACCCAAGCACTCAACCATTGTTAATCATATCCTTAATGCCTGTTTAATTGAAATGTCCAAGCCTTTTATGCCAAAGATCTAACTCAGAGATCTTATGTCCTCCATAAGTGAGCAAGGCATGTCCAACATTGCCTTGAATCTTCAATGTGAATAACCCTCCTTCTTTCTTGCTTGAAAGAATTTGTTTATACCCATTGCTAGGGTCTTCCATAAAAACTCCATCATTAGTGAACCTTACTTCATAACCTTTCTCTACAATTTGCCCTACACTTATCAGATTCTTTGGGATTGTAGGAACATACAAAACCTTACTCAGAAGAGTGCTTCCATCCTTGGCCTTAACTGATCGAATGGACTTCACATTATGCTTTGTGTTATCACCTCTATGAACCACATGATTACTTACTTTATTCTCCAAATCACTCATCAAAGCTATGTTTCCCCTCAGGTGATTGCTACATCTTGAGTCAATGTGGAAGACTCTTTGATCTTCACTTTGTCTTTCACAAGTTGTATTCATAATTAAGGTTGAATCCTCCTTCTGATTTGAAGCATAGTTGTAGTAGGTAGTATTGTAGGATTGACTTTGAAAGATTCTACGTGCATTTCTTCCAAAGAAACCTCTACTACCTCTGCCTCTGAAATTACCTCTGTGATTTCTATTACCTCTTCCTCTTGAATTAAAGTTGTGATTATATCCTCCACCATTATGGTTATTATGCCAACATTCATGAGGTAAATTATTAGCCTTACCATAGATCCAACAAGCTTTGACACCATCTTTATTGCTTCTACCTCTTCCTCTACCTTCGCCACCTCCTCTTCCTCTTAGGAAGTTAGCTTGGTTAGTAGTGCCTTCATCTTCATTCAATTGTTGCTTGACTTTATTAATATTGTTCTTTCCTTTTGAATACATTTCTTGACCTGTACTTTTGTCAACATTGCCTTTGACATCCTGCTCAAAGGTTAGCATATGTCCGAGCAATTGATTCAAATCAGGAGTGAAATGTGTGAAGAGAGATGGTGGATGCAATCCGAAGATGAGTTGGTGTTGCTACAACCGGCTTCACACCAGCCAAATGAGACTTTAGAGTTGATTAGTAGACCCTTTGAGCTTCCTAAATCCACCAAAATAGCAGCCAAGTACTTTGGAATATGTATCTCAAAAGTTTAAGTCAAGGCAGACTAGTTGCAAAATGACTAGCTCCCAAAACTTGCTATTTTTGAACATATACCTGCTAGAAACAATGAGCATTGCTCTTAACCTGGTAGGAATTAGATACATTCCTTTTGGGCATAGCAAATAGGATTATCAAGATTCCCAATCCAAGTTAAAACACTTCAGATGATCAACTGAGCACTGAGAATAAGATTCCTCAACATCTAAAACATGCCCGCCATTCTCGAGGCTCTATAGAGATAGATCAATGACCAATAAAATGCAGATGTCTCCCTAACTATAACTCCAATGACCTAACATTTTATACACAAAAACTAGACTTATAGAGAATTCCAAAACTCTTTATAGCTCTAAAAAAGGTTGAGTATAGCTCGAGATATGAGCTTCTGAAGTTACTGCTCTGAGTGAGTATAGCAGAGAACAAAACAGAGAATTAGAGAATGATGAATGTATAGATTCACATATGATTACAACCACATTTGCAATGATATTTACACAATGGGAGTAGAATGATAGAGCTATGGAGTAAGCTCTTCAATCTCTACAAAATGACATGAAATGGTCACGTACAAGGCTTGCTAATCACCACTTCCTTCTTGCTCTTTTTATAACTTCTTTTGGAGGGAGTTTTGAATTCGAATTTGAATGGCTCCACCTAAAAGTGATCCCCAAAGTTAGGAAATATTCCCTCAGCTCACTAATTCATGGTTTGAGGTAGTTCGAGCCACACATTTGATTTTTACATCATGGATGAGGTAAGCCATTCTTTTTCTTTTTTCTTTTTCACAATTACAAGACATAAAATGTACTCTTTTACAAGAGGTGTTCACACGACTACACATATGACTACAAATGAACATAAATCAAATAATATCAAGCATGTAGGCTTGGGTAAAATGCACCAAAAGCTCCCCCTTAAGCCTAACATGCTTGGCCTCCAAATATATCTTCAATTGTCCTTGATTTCCTGCAAGCCAATCATCAACTTGAATCTACTTAACTTTGTACCATCAAGAGCTTTTATCTACATGTGTGCACATTGCACATCTATAGAGACATAGGATAGTTGAATATCCTTTCTCATTAGCTTCTCCCTTACATAATGGTAGTGGACTTCAATATGCTTGGTTCTAGCATGGTATACCAGATTAGCTGAAAGATGTAGTGAGCTTGTGTTGTCACCAAAAATGTGAGGTGTTGAAGAATGAAGTCCAAGATCTGTGTACAAAGACTTTAACCACATGATTTTTTGAGTTTTATTAGCCAAACCTCTATATTGTGCTTGTTGATATATTTAGGTAGTGATGTGTGTGAACACTCTAGGCTTGTATATACGCTTGTATATACGCCGGCTTGTATATACGCCTATTGCCCTAATGGGCTACTTATCTTTGTACATTCTCTAGTAATACATTCAGTCTTGTGTGTTGTGCTCCAAGCTTCTTCTTCTTCCTTGTGCTGTTCGCGTGCTTCCGCAGACGTCTAACTCCAACAATTGGTATCAGAGCAGGTCGTTGCTTCTTCTAGGGCGCCGTCGACACTCCTCCGTTTGCAGTCTCAGATTTGCACAAAATTTGGTGAGCATACTCAGGGTGTTTCCGAGATCGCGATCTGAGCTCGTTTCGGCCTCCGAACGCACTATCGCAGTGCTTGTGCAGGCTATTTCGTCCTTTTGTGCCAAAGGTATATACCAGTTTCTATTCACCAGTTTAAGCGTCTCGAAGTCTGCTACAGGTCTAGCAGAACTCGTGTGGGCAGTTCTGTTCAACTTTTTGAGATACAGTCAATTTTCTGCATCAAGGTATTTTAGTCACCGGCCATGGCTGAAAGCAGTGATGTATTCCGTATGTTGGCTGTTGAGGATAAGTTGGATGGTACCAACTACCCATTATGGGCTTATATGATGCGACATGTACTGGTTGCAAAAGGATTGTGGAACATTGTGCAGGGTGTTGAAAGACGTCCTGTTACACCTGTAACGACAGGTACTGCAAATACAGGTGTTGGAGCTGATGAAGATGGTGTCGAAGATGATATTCCGCAGATTCCTGTTCGTGCTGCTGTTTTTGTTGCACCTATTGCAGAGCAGATTCGATGGGATGGCAGAGATGCCCAGGCACATGCATTGATAGCTTTGTCTGTCAAACGTGCCATTATTCCTCACATTCGCTCTTGCAGAACAGCAAAGGATGCTTGGGATACACTTACCACTTTGTACCAGGCTAGGAATGAGGCTCGTGTTGCTTACCTCCGAAAACAGTTGGAGAGTGAGCACATGAATGAAGGTGATTCGATGGACAGTTTTCTTACAAAGATCAAAGACCTGAAGGAACAATTGATTTCTGCTGATGAGGTTATACCAGATAGCTCACTTGTGCAGACCGTTCTGAATGGCCTTCCTGATTCATATCAGAGTTTTGCCTCTACTCTTCGATTGATGATGAAAGGCAATCCGAATGCCTTGTCATTTGAGGAATTAGTCTCTGTTCTGTTGCAGGAAGATCAGTCCAGGCAGAACAGGTCCATTATGCGTGTTGCAGATCAAGCTTTCCTGGCTAGTCAGAAGGGCAAAGGAAAATGGAGCTCTTCTACTAGTAAGCAGAAATCTGCAAATGCTGCACAATCGAAGAACCAGGATAAAGATGAGAAGAAATCAGAAAAGCAGAAATTGTTCTGCAAGTACTGTAAAGGAAATGATCATATTATAAAGAACTGTCCAAAACTGGCTGCTAAAGAGGCAAAGAAGAAAGAGGCTGGAATGGTTGTTGCAGAGGCCTCTACACCAAAAACAGAGTCTGCAAATCTTGTGCAGGAAGAAGAATGGGTGTTTACTACTGTCTGTAGTTTTGACCCATCTTCTCATGATCAGTGCATGTCTACAGTAGACTCAGATGTTTGGTACTTTGACAGTGGGGCGACCAAACATATTACCTCGCAGCGCAGTTTCTTCTCTTCACTCGAGCCTGCCCCTACAGGGAATACTGTCACATGCGCCAATAACTCCTCTTATCCTGTTATGGGAGTTGGTAAGATCATTCTGACTACTGCTGATGGTAGTTCTTTCACTTTGTCAGATGCTTTATTTGTGCCAGGGATCAAAAAGAACCTGTTATCAGTTTCTGCATTAGCCAAGATTGGCTTGGTTGTGAAATTCGTTGATGACAGGTGTACAGTCCATGATCTCTCAAATGGCGATGTGATTATTGCTTCTCGCATTTTATGTCGTGGGCTGTATAAGCTCATAGACTATGAAAGATCTATGAATGATTCGGCATGTGCAGTTCATGATTCTCAGGCTATGTCAGATGCAAAGCTTTGGCATGCACGCTTTGGTTCTGAATTTTGCTAGCTTGTTACGCCTGCAGAAATCTGAAATGGTGTCCTCTTTGCCCAAACTTGAGGCACCTGGAAAACATGTTTGTGAAGGCTGTATTTTGGGCAAAATGCAGCGTTCTTCGTTTCCAAAAGATGGTTCAGTTCGGGCTATGCAGAAATTGCAGCTTGTACATAGTGATGTCTGTGGTCCTATGCAGACACCCTCTTTTGGAAATTACCTTTACTTCGTGACTTTCATTGATGATTTTTCCAGGCATGCATGGGTATATCCACTCAAAGCAAAGTCCGAAGTGTTCATGTGCTTCAAACAGTTTTTGGTTTTGGCTGAAAATCTGTCAGCATGTAAAATGGGCACCCTCCGTTCTGATCGAGGGGGGGAATATATGTCTTCAGATTTTAATGCATTTCTGGCTGAACGTGGGATAAAACACCAGTGTACAGTGCCGTATACACCTCAACAGAATGGAGTTGCTGAACGAAAGAACAGGTCACTCATGGAGATGGCGAGGTGCATGGTCAAAAGTCAGGCTTTACCACATAGTTTCTGGCTTGAAGCTGTCATGTGTGCAGCATATGTACTGAACAGGTGTCCCACCAAAGCGTTGCAGTCTATCACTCCATATGAGGCTTGGCATGACCGCAAGCCATCTGTTGCTCATCTGCGTGTTTTTGGTTGTTTGGCATATGCATTAGTGCCTGAACAACATCGCAGAAAATTGGATGATAAGGCAGTAAAATGTATTTTTGTTGGGTACAGTTCTGAAAGTAAAGGCTATCGTCTGTATCATCCACAAACTAAACGCATTCTGGTTAGCCGTGATGTTGTCTTTGTGGAAGATGCTATTCAGCCATTGCTTTCATGTACTAAGGAGACATCTGTTAGCTCCAAAGACATGTATGATACTTTGATGCCTCTTTTTACAGGTGGACAGGCTAGCGCTGGTCCTAATGAGGCAACTTCTCAGCCTTTGCAGGTTTCATATGATGATGCAGATCATTCCATTTCTGATGCAGATTTACATGATGCACTTGTTGATGAGAGAGCTGATATTGAACAGGCAAAAACTATGCCAAAATGGCTGGTGCAGACTTTGCGTGACAGCAAATTAGATGCACCTTTGTCATATCGTACTCGTTCAGGCTCTCATAGTACCTCCTTTGCATCAGATTGCTATGCTATGGCTGCATCTAGTCTCTGTGATGAGAATGAGCCTGTTTCTTTTGATGAAGCACAAAATTCAGAAAATTGGATGGCTGCTATGCAATCTGAATATGATGCTATAATGAAGAATGGTACATGGTCTTTATGTGACTTGCCTCCTGGCAAGAAGAACATTGGCACTAAGTGGGTATACAAGTTGAAGCGTAAACCTGATGGTACAGTTGACAGGTATAAGGCTAGGCTTGTTGCAAAGGGTTATGCGCAGGAAAGAGGCATTGATTTTGATGAGACCTTTGCACCTACATGCCGTATGACTACTGTTCGGAGCATTTGTGCACTTGCAGCCCATCATGGTTGGAATGTACATCAGTTGGACATTAAAACAGCATTTCTGAATGGTGACTTGCATGAACAAGTGTATGTTTTTCAGCCCCGTGGCTTTGTGCAGAAAGGGCATGAAAACCAGGTGTGCAGGTTAAAGAAGGCGTTATATGGTTTAAAGCAAGCACCACGTGCTTGGTATGAGAAAATACATGCCTATCTGATTGCACATGGTTTTGAGAACAGTCCAACTGAAAGCACCTTATATGTTAAGCGTGCTAATGATGTGCTTCTGATCATTGTTGTCTATGTAGACGACATGCTGCTCACTGGTCCTCTTGAGAAGCATATTGCTGATTTCAAGGCTGATTTGCATGCCTCATTTGAGGTGTCTGATTTGGGGCATTTGCATCACTATTTGGGCATTCAGTTTATGCAAGTTGATGGTGGAATGGCTTTGTGTCAAATGAAATATATTGACACATTATTGCAGCGTTTTGGCCTTGAAGACTGTAAGCCTATTGCCACTCCTATGGAGACAGGTTTACGATTGAGTCTTCATGATGCTGGAGATGCATTTGATGCTGTTCTCTATCAGCAGGCTGTTGGATGCTTGATTTACTTATGCATTACTCGGCCAGATATTCAGTTTGCTGTCTCACAGATGAGCAGGTTTATGCATTGCCCAGGAGTCACGCATTGGAAAGCGGTTAAGCGCATCTTTCGCTACTTGAGTGGTACTCGGCTACTTGGGTTGTTTTATCCCAAGGGGGGATCACTACCGCCAGATTTGCATGCTTTTTCTGACTCAGATTGGGCTGGTTGCTATGACACTCGTGTGTCCACCAGTGGTTTTTGCTTCATGCTTGGTAGCTCATGTATATCTTGGTTGAGCAAGAAGCAGCCTACTGTGGCCACTTCCAGTTGTGATGCTGAGTATAGGGCAGCTTTCACAACGACTGTTGAGTGTGTGTGGCTCAGACGCCTTATGGCTGATTTGGGTGTTGGCCAGTCTTTTGCCACCACCATCTTCACTGACAGTCAGAGCGCATTGGCAGTTGCGAGGAACCCTGTGTTCCATGCTCGCACTAAGCACATTGAGGTGCATTATCACTATGTCAGGGAGAGGTTCTCTGCTGGGGAGATCAGCTTGGCATATGTGCCCACGCAGGAGAACATTGCAGACCTTTTCACGAAGGCTCTGCCTAGGGAGAAGTTTGAAGCTTTCCGCAAAGCTTTGGGCTTACTTCCTTTTGTGGAGTGATTTCCACATAGCTCGGCACTTCCTTATACATGAGTGCCAGCTCCTTGTTCACCGCATCACTCCCAGGGGGGATTTGTTGATATATTTAGGTAGTGATGTGTGTGAACACTCTAGGACCGCCGAGGCACTTTTTTCCCTCTTTAGGAGGTTTTTTTCCCCCGGCTTGTATATACGCCTATTGCCCTAATGGGCTACTTATCTTTGTACATTCTCTAGTAATACATTCAGTCTTGTGTGTTGTGCTCCAAGCTTCTTCTTCTTCCTTGTGCTGTTCGCGTGCTTCCGCAGACGTCTAACTCCAACAGTGCTTCAGTAGAAGATAATGCCATGGTTAGTTGCTTCTTGGATGAACAAGAAATGATTTTTGAACCTGCAAATGATACATACCCGGATGTGCTTCTTCTATCATCTCTAGATCCGGCCCAATCCGCATCTGAGTAGGCCATTAGCTCAATATCTGAAGTAAATGGATAAAACAATACTTCATTCATGGTCCCCTTTAGGTACTTGCAGACTCTCTTGGCCGCTTCCATATGTGGTCTTCTTAGCTTATGCATAATCTGACTCAATATGCTAACACTATAGTATATATCCACCCTTGTGAGTGTTGCATAGTTCAAGCTTCCAACCAAGCTTTGATAGCTTGTGATGTCTTCAATTGGCTCTCTTTCATAAGCACTAAGCTTATGATTTTGCTCCATAGGTGTACCTACACACTTGGTATTTTCCATCTTGAACTTGACTAGCATGTCATGCACATACTTCCTTTGTGTTATGCATATACCTAAATCTGTGTAGATTAACTCCAATCCAAGAAAATAAGTGAGTGGTCCGAGGTCACTTATTTTGAACTCCTCCTTCATTTGAGTCATTACCTGTTTGATTCCTTCAAGATCATTGCCTGTGATAATAATATCATCAACATACGCACATAAATAGATCACTTCAGATCCATTCCTCTTTATGAACAAAGAGGTATCCACCTTGCTAGCTTTGAATCCTTGGTCCTGCAAATAATTCACCAATCTGAAATTCCAAGCTCTTGGAGTTTGCTTCAATCCATACAAAGCTTTCTTTAATTTGCATACATAGTTAGGATGATGTGCATCCTCATATCCACGAGGTTGTGCCATATACACTTCCTCTGAAATCCATCCATTCAAGAAAGCATTCTTTATACCAAGTTGATAGAGCTTCCAATTTCTAGATGCAGCAAGACTAATGATAACCCTAATTGTAGGCATTTTTGCAACAGGAGAGAAAGTCTCCTCATAATCAATACCATGGGTTTGAGCAAACCCTTTAGCAACTAACCTTGCTTTATGTCTATTTATATTTCCATCTGGATTCCTCTTGATTTTTTATATCCATTGAGATCCAATTACCTTCATAGATGGCTTGTTAGGTACAAGATCCCAAGTTTCATTTTCCTTCAAGGCTGATGGTGTTGTTGGGTAAGTAGGTTGTTCAAATTCCTAATAAACGAATTGTGTGTCTAAAAAATGGAAGTCACTCGACAACACCTTTGGGATCTCGAAGTCAAATGTAGTGTCGATATCCTCTGTACCCAAACTAGTGATGGGAAGGTAAAAGATTTTGAATCCAACTTTGATCTTGTTGAATCAGGAATATGTGCATAATAGAAACAACCAAAAATTCTGAAATGCAAAACTAAAGGCTTTTTATGAGAATATGCTTCTTGAGGAGTCATCCCTTTTACTGCTTTTGTGTAGCCTCGATTGAGGATGTAGATTGCTGTATTGACTGCTTTTACCTAGAATGAATCAGGCATGTCTTGAGCCTTTAACATACAACGAGCCATATCAACTACTGTCCTGTTCCTACGCTCAACAATGCCATTTTGTTGAGGTGTATGCGCTCTGGTAAGTTGCCTTTTCACACCATGCGCCTTACAGTAATTGTTGAATTCTGTTGACAAGAATTCACCTCCTCTATCTGTTCTGAATTTCTTCAGTTTCCTTCCTGATTCATTTTCCACATACTTATGCCATGTTTTAAATTTTTCAAAAGCATCAACCTTCTCTCGAATTAAATAAACCCACATCTTTCTACTATAATCGTCGACTAACAACAAAAATTAGAAAGATCCTCCTAAAGCGGGTGTAGACATTTTACCACAGAGATCAACATGTACCAACTCTAGAGGAGCTTGAGATCGATTTCTGGTCTCTCGCAGAAATGCCTTTCATTGTTGCTTGCCCATCATACAAGGTTCACAAGGTTCCTGCAACTCTGAAATTGCAGGCAAAAGAGCAACCATCCCTGTTCTTTGCATCTCCTTCAAAACTGCAAATCCGAGATGCCCAAATGGTTGGTGCCATAACCTGCTTATGTAGTAGTTAAGGCACTTAACTCATACAAGTTATCACGTCTTATGCCTTTACCTACTACATTACCTGATGAATCCATGATTTCTGCACCACTCTTATTGAAGTGAACTTCGAGTCCACAATTTGTTATCGTAGAAACTGACAACAAATTTCTTTTAAGTGGGTACATAGAGAATATCGGATAATTTTTTCTCAACACCTGGAGAAGTGATAAAAGAGATGGTTCCAGTTCCTTCCACTGGACACTTGGAGTCATTTCCCACCACTACATTGATGGATTCCCGCAGAGGCACTAGGGAACTATACCAATCCTTTTTACTAGTCATATGGCGAGAAGCTCCACTATCTAAATTCCATGGTTCATCAAAACGACCTTGAGAAGATGAGCATACCTCTTCAATAGCTACCCATAGTTCCAGCTCTGTGTTGTTTGCAGACTCTTTGTTCTTCCACGATGATTTTACAGTCCCATTCCGTTCATCAGCTTGCTTCTTTCTGCAATCCTTGATGGCATGGCCTTTCTTTTCATAATAGAAGCAACTTCTTGTGAATTTTTTCTTCTTTGGCTTCTTCTTTGATCCATCAGAAGAGCCTTTACCTTTTGCATTTGCTGAGAATGTAGCATCACTTGTACTTTTCCGATTCTTCAACCGCATCTCTTCTTCTAAAAGCATAGCACAAAACTCTGCAAATGTGAGTGGAGTTGGTCTTACCTGAGTGTTAAGGGCTGTTACTAATCCATCATACTTTGCTGGAAGAACACGTACACATCTTCGAGCCAGCTCTTCTGGTGCTATAACAACAACTACAACCAATTGACCTTGAAGATGTTTTATCCATTTGATAAAATCTTCAACCTTTTCAGAAACAGAATGCTTTTCATTTGGCAACTGATTTTCTAAATTTTGTATCCTAGTGTGGTTCTTGGTCTCATATTGACGAGCCGATATGCCCCAAGCCTCATGTGCTTTAGTAGTATGTTGAACTAAAGTAAGCACAGAATCACTTACACTAGTGACAGTTGCACATAATGCATCAGCATTCCGCCTCTTCCAAGCTCGTAGAAGATCTGGATCTGGCTGAGTCATCAATCTTGAATTTGCTAGATCTTCAACTAGTATAGGCTCTGGATCCAATCCCATCGGTCCCATGATAGTGTCAAGTAATTCATAGGAGTCCGAAATTGTAGAAATTTTGAACTTGGAGAGTGTATAGTTGGTTCCATCTAGCTTCCCTTCAGTGAATGCAGGTGGGCGAATTCGAATAGGTGCAGCATTAACATTAGCTGAAGCACCAAGTCTAGTGTTCGACGATGAAGCCATCATGTAATCACTCAAATAATCTACTGATATTATAGTCTCCTAGTAGGCTAAAATAGTGATACTTCTCGAGCTATTCGAACCTTACGGCTTTGATAGCATGTAAGACAATAATTATGCAATATAACACAAGAGCAGTAGCAAAGAAGATAACAGAGATAGAACAATCTCAACAATTTTTCTACTAGCAGAAAATATTAAGATGATGGCGTTGTCCACCCATGCACTCTCAAGGTAGAGCTTAAATGGTGATCTAGACAACTCTAGATAAGGTAGAGGTATACTGGCTCAATTTGATGTCACAGGTAGTGCAGAAGTCATGATTATATAGGATCATGGGTGGCCTTCCATGGACGACTTACATGGGTGGTAGAGCATGGGCGACCACCGCCCGCACATGGCTTCGACAAGTTGAACCGACTTAACAAATATAAATGATTTCTGACTCCGACCCTAAACCCTAAAACCTAAACCCTAAACCCTAAACCCTAAACCCTAAACCCTAAACCCTAAACCCTAAACCCTAAACCCTAAACCCTAAACCCTAAACCCTAAACCCTAAACCCTAAACCCTAAACCCTTAACCCTAAACCCTGGTAACTCCCTTTCCTTACAATACTTTAGAGGGTCCAATATGACCTTCATCCAACATGCAAGTTGGGATTCCCATCAATTGGGTAATGCAAGCTTGGCTTCTCCTTATAATTGTTGGAGCAAGTGTATGACAAGCCTAAGTATTGGCTTGAGTCCCACAAAATCATAGAAGAAGCCTTAAAATGAAGACTATGTAAAGTTCACTTGTGAACTACCTCTTGTAACTTTTGAAGAGTTTACTTAATGTAAAAGTGAAAAAATCTTAAGTGGTTGAGTCCACTTGATCAAAAAGGGAAAGAGGAGCCACGAATTCGTGATTTGTGGTAGGTAGAGAATCATATCAATCATTGATTGATTGGAGAGAGATTGAGGGAAGTTAGCCTCCCAAACTCAACTATAAATAGTTGGCAGTTTTAGTCGTGGTTAGAGAGACCTATGTGAAGACCTCCAAGAGCTGAGCTTTATGCCATATCAAGGTGTGATTACAAGGCACACATATCTATCACTAAGTCCATTGTATTGTACAAGCAATATACTTTAATTTTCATTATCATTTGGGTTCATATTTCCATGTTCTTGTGAAGTGTACTACTCATTGCCATTACTCTCAGTTTTCTCAATCAGGTTGCAGAGATGGTTTCTCTGAGCTTGGTGCATCATTTTCAGTGATTTAACTTGGTAAACATAGCTCTATAAGTCTACTATATGCTCACAAATTTTCATGTCATATGGATGTTGCAATCTTCAGTTATGTTCAGTTGAAGTCAACAGTGTCTGTTCATTTTCACTTCTCTGTCAGGTACCCGACTTTTCCACTCACCTTGTCAGAGCCATTTCTCAGTGGTTACTTATCCAAATTCAATGATTTAAAGCTTGTTGGATTCAACTTTTTGTATAGTATAATCATACAAATTTGCAGAATCATTGGATTCCTACATTTTGAGTTATGTTCATTTTTTCGCTCATTGGTCTCAAACTATAGCATCCCGTGAAAATCGGGATGATGTCATCACTTGTTAAACATCATTCTCAGTGTGTGGTTCATTATTTTTTATGAAATTACTCTTGAAAGTTAGCTCTTTAAGTTAAATAGACTTCCCCAAGAGGAATTAAGCTAATTGCTGCTGTTCTCAGAGAATTATGCAAAACACTCGATAGGTGTATGAACCAAATTAGCAAGTTTTTCACCTCTGAGCTAACTCCAGCTTATCTGTTTTGATCTATCTTTTTGAGAGTGATCTTCCAAGGTACATAGGGTGTCTAATACATCCATTTGCAAGCTAAAAGGGCCCACCATATACTCCTGGAGCTCATTTGGCTGGTGTAGATCAAAGATTTTGCAACACCTCTTCATCTTCAAGCACATACCTATCCATCTCTTCACAGTGGTATCAGAGCAAGGTTGGACAACATGGCAGATGGATTTCCTTCATCAATTGACAAATTGGACAGAGGTAACTACTCAGCTTGGTCACTAAGGATGGAAGCTTATCTCCAAGGTAGAAGTTTATATGGTTATGTGGCTGGAGATGAAGTTATGCCAAGTTTCAGGAACAAAAGTTAACCAACACAAGAAGAGCAAGAAAGATTGAGCACATGGTGCTCCAAGGATGCACTTGCAAGGTCTTATCTCCTCAACTCTATCTCATATTTTTTGTTGCCTCACATTAGAAGTTGTAAGACATCTCAAGAAGTGTGGGATGCACTTGAAGCCTTCTTCTCTTCAAGTACCAAAGCTAAGAAGCATCAACTATGGCTCAATTTCACAACTCTCAAGAAGGCTCCCAAACAATATGTGACTGATTTTCTCACAAAGCTCAAGGACATAGCAGATTAGTTGGAAAGCATTGGAGAGGTAATAGATGAAGAGCAAATTGTAAGGCAGGTCATCAATGGCTTGAAGGCAGATGACAAGTGGGAAGTATTCACCACAGCTATGGATTTGTACATGGACATGCATGTACCTGATTTCAATACACTCATTGGACAACTACTTGCTCAAGAGGCAAAGCTTATCAAAAATGGAGAAAACTCTAAAGGTAATCAATCTTCAGCTTTATACACTGATAAAAGCAAGTCCAAAGATAACAAAGGAAAGGTAAAGAAAGTGGATGATGAAGCAGGTACATATCAAGCTAACTATGCAGGTAGAGGAAGACATGGCAGAGGTAGAGGAAGAGGAGGTAGACAAGGCAGGGGGAGATCCCTTACTTGATTAACAGGTTGCCTTCAAAATCCCTTGATGGAATGACTCCATATGAGGCTTGGAATGGAAGAAGACCAAGCTTAGATCATTGTAAAATTTTTGGATGTATTGCTTTTGCTCATGTTCCTTCACAGGTTAGAGGCAAGATGGATCCAAAGGCAGAAAGGTGTGTATTTATTGGATATGACAACAATCAAAAGGGCTACAGGTTATACAACCCGACCAACAAAGGATTCTTGGTAAGCAGAGATGTAGTTTTTGATGAGAACAATTCATGGTTTGAAGATTCATGTAGGAGGGTCAATTTACCATATGATCTTGAAGAAGATTTTCCAAAGCTTGGTAGAGAACAACCAAAGATTGAAGAACAAGACACCTCAGAGGATGATGAAGAATCTCAGATGGAAAAGATCAAAGCATGGAAGTCTAAAGGTAAAGCAAAATTGCAGGAACTTGGACATGAGGCAGAATCATCACATCATGGCCTAAGAAGATCTATGAGGGAAAAGAAAAAACCAGAAAGGTATGGATTTGACACCTCATTAGTAACTAAACATTCTATCTACATAGCACAGGACATAAACCGAGAGGAGCCATCATCATTTGAAGAGGCCAAAGCAAAAACAGAATGGAAGCATGCAATGAAGGAAGAGATTGAAGCACTTGAGGAAAACAACACTTGGGATTTGGTGCCCAAGACTTCATCCATGAAGGTAACAGGCTCAAGATGGGTCTATAAACTCAAGAGGAATTCTGATGGTTCCATTAATAGGTATAAGGCAAGGCTTGTAGCAAAAGGCTTTGCACAAACTCAGGGAATTGATTATGAGGAGAATTTCTCTCCTCTAGCAAAGATGCCTACTATTAGGGTTTTGCTTAGTATTGCCTCTTCCAAGAATTGGAAGATACTTCAACTAGATGTAAAGAATGCATTCTTGAATGGTTGGATAATAGAAGAGGTATATATGGCACAACCGCCTGGTTTTGAGAATCAAGTTTATCCTGATTATGTGTGTAAACTTAACAAAGCATTGTATGGTCTCAAGCAAGCTCCAAGAGCTTGGAATTTCAGGCTTGTTTCATTCTTGCAGGACAAAGGCTTTCAACCAAGCAAGGTAGATCCTTCACTCTTTATCAAAAAGAGTAATTCTGAGATCATCTACCTATGTGTATATGTAGATGATATTATATTGACAAGAAATGATGCAGATGGTATGAAGAAGATCAAAGATCAGATGAGAGAAGAGTTCAAGATAAGTGATTTGGGTTCACTTACCTACTTCCTAGGCTTAGAAGTTGTCTACAAAGATCATGGTTTGTTTCTCACTCAAAGAAAGTACATCAAGGACATGTTGGAAAAATTCAAGATGGAAGATTGTAAGATTGCAGGTACTCCAATGGAGGTCAATCACAAATTGAGCTCACATGAAGGTGAACTCATAGAGGACATCACATCATATCAAAGTCTAGTGGGTAGTCTCAACTATGCCACATTGACAAGAGTAGATATATGTTACAGTGTGAGTGTGCTAAGCCAATTTATGCACACACCAAGGAAACCACATATGGATGCTGCCAAAAGGATTCTCAAGTATCTCAAAGGAACCATAAATGAAGGACTTTATTATTCTTATGTATCTGATTTAGGTTTGAAGCTATTTTTTGATGGAGATTGGGCTGGCTCCAAGGAAGCTAGAAGGAGCACTCTAGGTTATCTTACCTTTGCAGGTTCAAAGCCTATTTCATGGTCATCCAAGAAGCAGCCCATAGTTGCTCTCTCTTCTACTGAAGCTGAATACAGAGGTCTTGCCATAGCTACACAAGAAGCTATGTGGATGAAGACATTATTCAAAGATCTTGGATTGGAGTTTGGAACTCCAACTATTTATGGTGACAATATGAGTTCTATTCATTTGGCTGCTAATCCTATTTCTCATGCAAGGACTAAACATATTGAAGTTTATTATGACTATGTACGAGAAAAGGTTCTAAGCAAAGAGATTCAAATATCATATGTGTCCACTCATCAACAATGTGCAGATATTCTAACCAAAGCATTGGATGGTACAAAGCTTTGCAAATTCAAGGCTATGATTGGTTTGCAGGTAATCTTGGAAGATTGAAGACCTCAAGCATACTTGGCTTGACGGGGAGCTGTTGGAGCAAGTGTATGACAAGCCTAAGTATTGGCTTGAGTCCCACAAAGTCATAGAAGAAGCCTTAAAATGAATACTATGTAAAGTTCACTTGTGAACTACCTCTTGTAACTTTTGAAGAGTTTACTTAATGTAAAAGTGAAAGAATCTTAAGTGGTTGAGTCCACTTGATCAAAAAGGGAAAGAGGAGCCACGAATTTGTGATTTGTGGTAGGTAGAGAATCATATCAATCATTGATTGATTGGAGAGTGATTGAGGGAAGTTAGCCTCCCAAACTCAACTATAAATAGATGGTAGTTTTAGTCGTGGTTAGAGAGACCTATGTGAAGACCTCCAAGAGCTGAGCTTTATGCCATATCAAGGTGTGATTACAAGGCACACATATGTATCAGTAAGTCCATTGTATTGTACAAGCAATATACTTTCATTTTCATTATCATTTGGGTTCATATTTCCATGTTCTTGTGAAGTGTACTACTCACTCCCATTACTCTTAGTTTTCTCAGTCAGCTTGCAGAGATAATTTCTCTGCGCTTGATGCATCATTTGTAGTGATTTAACTTGGTAAAGGTAGCTCTGTAAGTCTACTATATGCTCACAAATTTTCATATCATTTGGATGTTGCAATCGTTAGTTATGTTGAGTTGAAGTCAATAGTGTCTGTTCATTTTCACTTCTCTGTCACGTACCCGACTTTTTCACTCACCTTGTCAGAGCCTTTTCTCAGAGGTTACTTATCCAAATTCAATGATTTAAAGCTTGTTGGATTCAGCTTACTGTTGCGTATAACCATACAAATTTTCATAACCATTGAATTCCTAAATTTTGATTTATGTTCATTTTTCTGCACACTGGTCTCAAACTATAGCAGCCCATGAAAATCAGGATGATATCATCACTTGTTAAACATCATTCTCAGTGTGTGGTTCATTATTTTTTATGAGATTACTCTTGAAAGTTAGCTCTTTAAGTTTACTAGACTTCCCCAAGAGGAATTAAGCTAATTGCTGCTGTGCTCAGAGAATTATGCAAAACATTGGACAGGTGTATGAACCAAATTAGCAAGTTTTTCACCTCTGAGCTAACTCCAACTTATCTGTTTTGATCTATCTTTTTGAGAGTGATCTTCCAAGGTACATAGGGTGTCTAATACATCCATTTGCAAGCTAAAAGGGCCGACCATATACTCCTGGAGTTCATTTGGCTAGTGTAGATCAAGGATTTTGCAACACTTCTTCATCTTCAAGCACATACCTATCCATCTCTTCACAATAATGGGGGCCTTACAAAATGTGCATACAAACATGAGGGGTAGACATTGATCACATACTAACACTCCACTCATGCCCCTGAGTGATTTTGAGTGTCGGTATCAAAAATTCTAAAGGCAACACAACATTCTGACTAAATACCATCTAGAATGGTGTGGCATTGAGCACTGTTCTATAGGCTACTCGATATGCCCATAAGGCATGGTGTAATTGCTGATCCAATCTGAGCACTTATTATCCACAATCTTGGTCAGAATGTTGCACAAAATCTTATTAGTACTCTCAGCCTGTCAATTAGTTTGCAGATGATACGGTGGAGATTTCTTGTGTATTACCATGAAGTTGTTGGAGTCAATATCACATGGTCCAATGTTAGATGCTCTCTCTTTGAGTCTCCTGAAGACCCACGTGAGTGCAACAATAGATGATATTAATACCTTTTATAGTTGCTTCAAAGAAAAGCGTGTGGCGTGTTGTATAAGGAAAAACACTCCCATCATGATGGCCCATGTTCAAATCCTATTGGGCAGAGCAGTGAATAGCAAAGTTTTCTTTTGTGAAAAAGCACGGACAGGGCCATATTGATTTTGCAAAAGATTTACAATTTAGCGATAGGTGCTTTATTAATCATAGCTTTAGCAAAGGATCTTTTCAAATTAGCTTTTGGAGGGTACTTTAAACCTATATAAGAAAGAGCCAAGCTCATTGTTCAATCACTCACTCAAAGATCTAGAGTTTGGAGATCTTCTTGAAGAGAGAGTGTTCACACACTCTTGAGGAGGTGAAGTTTTGGTGAAGGAGAGGCTACTCTCTTGGAGCAAGAAGTCTTCTACAAGGTGTTGGTAACTATCTTTTATGAGTTAACCTTATAATTTGTTTTTAGGGTTTCTCTACCCTAATCTAAAAAATAGGGTTCGTTGATTTACAATTTTGTTACACTATTTTGTGAGAATAAGTTTAACTTCATTGCTCATTCACTTCACACACTTGTATTGTTTCAACATAATCTAAATTTTGTATCATCATCTTCTTGGATATTCTTCCATTAGTGAGTGCACCACTTTATATAATTGAGTAGTACTCCCATGTTGTAATTTGGACATCTATTTTTTAGTGAGTAAGCATCCAACTTATGTTCTCTATCCTTGTCTCAAGATCTCTTTCTTTCTCTATCTCACATATCATCTTCTCAATTAAGTTGTGTATGCTCAAAAGGTTTTAGTATTGGAACGATCCTGGGGCCCCAAATTCAAACACTTGGTATCAGAGCATAACTGACATGCATACTTCATTAAGATGAGTGAGATTAGAATTGAGATTGAAGACAAGTTAGATGGATCTTATAATTATCCCATGTGGAGTTTCATGATGATGAATATTTTAGGGACAAAGGATTTATGGAGTATGGTCAATGGATCCTTAACAAGACCCAAACAAGAAGGCGAAGAAGGAGCTACAACAACTTCAAGAGGTATTGGAATTACTATTACAGAACCAATTGAAGAAGAAGTAACCACTTCGACATCCAGAGTCACAGGTAGGTCTTTACCTACAATTCCTCCTACTGAAGATTAGGCAAGATGGGATGCTAGAGGTGCTTTAGCACTCTCATTCATAGCAATGAGTGTCAAAAAGCATATTCTACCATAGATCAAATCTTGTAGAAGTTCTAGACAAGCTTGGTTGAAGCTTGAGAATCTTTCTCAGAGTACAAATCCTGCTAGGAAAGCTCACTTGAGGAGACAACTAGCAAATACAAGGATTAAAGCTGGTGAGTCAATTCAAATCCACATTACAAGACTCGTTGACTTGAGAGATCAACTTCTAAATGTAGGAGTTGAGATATCCGATAAAAAAATGGTGAATACGCTAACTAATTCACTTACTATTTCATATCGATATTTTATAACCACTCTTACCCTTACCACAAGAGATAGAGAGGTTACATTTGAAGAGTTAGAATTCTTGTTACTTCAAGATGAAGATCAGTTGAAGGGAATGGAAGAGAATGAAGAAGCACTTTTATCTTCATCAAAGGGTAAAAAGAAGAAGAAGGATAAGGAGGAAAAAAAATCCAAGAAGGAAAGTAGGTCCCTCTCACCTTCTACTTCAGATTTTGTTTCTACTGTGAAGAGATGGATAGGTATGTGCTTGAAGATGAAGAGGTGTTGCAAAATCCTTGATCTACACCAGCCAAATGAACTCCAGGAGTATATGGTGGGCCCTTTTAGCTTGCCAATGGATGTATTAGACACCCTATGTACCTTGGAAGATCACTCTCAAAAAGATAGATCAAAACAGATAACTTGGAGTTAGCTCAGAAGTGAAAACTTGCTATTCTTGGTTCATACACCTGTCGAGTGTTTTACATAATTCTCTGAGCACAGCAACAATTAGCTTAATTCCTCTTGGGGAAGTCTAGGTAACTTAAAGAGATAACTTTCAAGAGTAATGTCATCAAAAATAATAAACCACACACTGAGAATGAGTTTTAACAAGTGATGACATCATCCCGATTTTCACGGGCTGCTACAGTTTGAGACCAGTGAGCAGAAAAATAAACATAACTCAAAATGTAGGAATCCAATGATTATGAAAATTTGTATGGTTATAATAGACAGTAAGATGAATCCAAAAAGCTTTAAATCATTGCATTTGGGTACGTAACCACTGAGAAATGACTCTGACAAGATGAGTGAAAAAATTAGGTACCTGACAGAGAAGTGAAGATGAACAGACCCTGTTGAATTCAAATGAACATAACTGAAGATTGCAACATCCAAATGACATGAAACTTTGTGAGCATATAGTAGACTTATAGAGCTAACTTTACCAAGTTAAATCACTGAGAATGATGCACCAAGCTCAGAGAAAACATCTCTGCAAGCTGACTGAGAAAAACTGAGAGTAATGGCAGTGAGTAGTAAACTTCACAAGAACATGGAAAGATGAACTCAAATAATCATGAAAACGAAAGTATATTGCTTGTACAATACAATGACTTACTGATACATATGTGTGCCTTGTAATCACACCTTGATATGGCATAAAGCTCAGCTCTTGGAGGTCTTCACATAGGTCTCTCTAACCACGACTAAACCTGCCATCTATTTATAGTTGAGTTGGGAGGCTAACTTCCCTCAATCACTCTCCAATCAATCAATGATTGATTTGATTCTCTACCTACCACAAATCACGAATTCGTGGCTTCTCTTTCCATTCTTGATCAAGTGGACTCAACCACTTAAGATTCTTTCACTTTTACATTGCAATCTTACAATCTTCCATCTTGAATTTTGCCAACATGTCCTTAATGTACTTCCTTTGAGTGAGAAACAAACCATGATCTTTGTAGACAACTTCCAAACCTAAGAAGTAGGTAAGTGAACGCAAATCACTTATTTTGAACTCTTCTCTCATCTGATCTTTGATCTTCTTCATACCATCTGCATCATTTCCTGTCAATATAATATCATCTACATATACACATAGGTAGATGATCTCAGAATTACTCTTTTTAATAAAGAGTGAAGGATCTGCCTTGCTTGGTTGAAAGCCTTTGTCCTGCAAGAATGAAACAAGCCTGAAATTCCAAGCTCTTGGAGCTTGCTTGAGACCATACAATGCTTTGTTAAGTTTACACACATAATCAGGATAAACTTGATTCTCAAAACGAGGTGGTTGTGCCATATATACCTCTTCTGTTATCCAACCATTCAAGAATGCATTCTTTACATCTAGTTGAAGTATCTTCCAATTCTTGGAAGAAGCAATACTAAGCAAAACGCTAATAGTAGGCATCTTTGCCAGAGGAGAGAAAGTCTCCTCATAATCAATTCCCTGAGTTTGTGCAAAGCCTTTTGCCACAAGCCTTGCCTTATACCTGTTAATTGAACCATCAGAATTCTTCTTGAGTTTATAGACCCATCTTGAGCCTATTACCTTCATGGATGAAGTCTTGGGCACCAAATCCCAAGTGTTGTTTTCCTCAAGTGCTTCCATCTCTTCCTTCATTGCATGCTTCCATTCTGTTTTTTCTTTGGCCTCTTCGAATGATGATGGCTCCTCTTGGTTTATGTCCTGTGCTATGTAGCTAGAATGTTTAGTTACTAATGAGGTGTCAAACCCATACCTTTCTGGTTTTTTCTTTTCCCTCATAGATCTTCTTAGGCCATGATGTGATGATTCTGCCTCATGTCCAAGTTCTTGCAATTTTGCTTTACCTTTAGACTTCCATGCTTTGATCTTTTCCATCTAAGATTCTTCATCATCCTCTGAGGTGTCTTGTTCTTCAATCTTCGGTTGTTCTCTACCAAGCTTTGGAAAATCTTCTTCAAGATTATATGGTAAATTGACCTTCCTGCATGAATCTTCATACCATGAATTGTTCTCATCAAAAACTACATCTCTGCTTACCAAGAATCCTTTGTTGGTAGGGTTGTATAACCTGTAGCCCTTTTGATTGTTGTCATATCCAATAAATACACACTTTTCTGCCTTTGGATCCATCTTGCCTCTAACCTGTGAATGAACATGAGCAAAAGCAATACATTCAAAAAATTTTACAATGATCTAAGCTTGGTCTTCTTCCATTCCAAGCCTCATATGGAGTCATCCCATCAAGGGATTTTGAAGGCAACCTGTTAATCAAGTAAGTGGCTGTAGATACAGCCTCAGCCCATAAGTAATTAGGTAAATGCTTTTCATTTAACATAGACCTTGCAGCTTCAACAATTGTCCTATTCCTCCTTTCTGCCACTCCATTTTGCTCAGGAGTGTACCTTGTAGTTACCTCTCTTTTGATTCCTCTTTCTTGAAGCAAAGAATCAAACTCATGGGAGAAGTATTCTCCCCCTCCATCTGACCTTAGCCTTTTTAGTGATTTACCTGTTTGATTCTCCACAAGAGCCAAATATGTTTTGAAACATGAAAAAACTTCATCTTTGTGTTTCATAAAGAATAGGATAGTCCATCTGCTGCAATCATCAATAAAGGAAACATAATACCTTGATCCAGATATTGAAGCTTCCTTGCTAGGTCCCCATACATCTGTATGAACCAACTCCAAGAGATCTCCATGCATATAACCTTTCTTCATGAATGGTAACCTGTGAGACTTTCCAAATTGACATGCACTACACTTATAAATCATATGTTGTTTTGACAAATTAGGAAGTCCAAGTACACTTTGGTCCCTGCAAATTTGCTTTAATGACCTTTCACCAATATGTGCTAACCTTTTGTGCCATACTTCCAATTCTGTGAGTGTCTGACTACCATAGTTAAAGAGAGCAATGTTTCTAGTGTCTTGTAATTCAAATGTGAACAATCTACTTGTCTTTTCACCTTTTGCAATTCTTCTGAATCCTTGACTTGGATCTTCAACAAATGCTCCTTCTTTTGTGAACCTGACTTGCAACCCTTTCTCTACTATCTGCCCAACACTTATCAAATTCTTTGTAATGGTAGGGACATAGAGTACCTTATTGAGTAGGTTGATGTTTCCATCAGGTGCTTTGACATTGCCTATTTTCTCCACAAGATGTTTTGTATCATCTCCTGTTTGTACCTCATGCTTATTCTTTGGATCTTCTAAATCTGATAGGAGTGCCACATTTCCTGCCACATGATTTGAACAACCTGAATCTATGTGGAAAACATGCTCATCAGATTTACCTTGTGGCATAGCCATGTTCATGATCAATAATGAATCCTCTTTGTTTGAGTCTTCTGTGTAGTTATTGTAGTCTCTCCTTCCTTTGTAGCCTCCTTGATAGTTTGAATGATTGTAGTTGTTGTAGTTGCCATGATAGTTGTTGAACCTTCCTCTTGAATAGCCATAACTTCCTCTATTGTATCCTCTACCTCTTTGATTCTTGGAATTCCTAAAGCAATTTTCAGTTGTATGATTAGTTAATCCACAAATAGAACATGAATTGGAGTCTTGGGATCTCCCCCTGCCTTGTCTACCTCCTCTTCCTCTACCTCTGCCATGTCTTCCTCTACCTGCATAGTTAGCTTGATATGTACCTGCTTCATCATCCACTTTCTTTGCCTTTCCTTTAATATCTTTAGACTTGCTTTTATCCATGTATAAAGCTGAAGATTGATTACCTTTAGAGCTTTCTCCATTTTTGATAAGCTTTGCCTCTTAAGTAGTTGTCCAATGAGTGTGTTGAAATCAGGTACATGCATGTCCATGTACAAATCCATAGCTGTGGTGAATGCTTCCCACTTGTCATCTGCCTTCAAGCCATTGATGACCTGCCTTACCATTTGCTCTTCATCTATTACCTCTCCAATGCTTCCCAACTGATTTGCTATGTCCTTGAGCTTTGTGACAAAATCAGTCACATTTTGTTTGGGAGCCTTCTTGAGAGTTGTGAAATCCAGCCATAGTTGATGCTTCCTAGCTTTAGTACTTGAAGAAAAGAAAGCTTCAAGTGCATCCCACACTTCCTGAGATGTCTTACAACTCCTAATGTGAGGCAACAAAAAATCTGAGATAGAGTTGAGGAGATAAGACCTTGCAAGTGCATCCTTGGAGCACCATGTGCTCAATCTTTCTTGCTCTTCTTGTGTTGGTTGACTTTTGTTCCTGAAACTTGGCATAACTTCATCTCCAACCACATAACCATATAAACTTCTACCTTGGAGATAAGCTTCCATTCTTAATGACCAAGCTGAGTAGTTACCTCTGTCCAATTTGTCAATTGATGAAGGAAATCCATCTGCCATGTTGTCCAACCTTGCTCTGATACCACTGTGAAGAGATGGATAGGTATGTGCTTGAAGATGAAGAGGTGTTGCAAAATCCTTGATCTACACCAGCCAAATGAACTCCAGGAGCATATGGTGGGCCCTTTTAGCTTGCCAATGGATGTATTAGACACCCTATGTACCTTGGAAGATCACTCTCAAAAAGATAGATCAAAACAGATAAGTTGGAGTTAGCTCAGAGGTGAAAACTTGCTATTCTTGGTTCATACACCTATCCAGTGCTTTACATAATTCTCTGAGCACAACAGCAATTAGCTTAATTCCTCTTGGGGAAGTCTAGGTAACTTAAAGAGCTAACTTTCAAGAGTAATCTCATCAAAAATAATAAACCACACACTGAGAATGAGTTTTAACAAGTGATGACATCATCCCGATTTTCACGGGCTGCTACAGTTTGAGACCAGTGAGCAGAAAAATGAACATAACTCAAAATCTAGGAATCCAATGATTATGGAAATTTGTATGGTTATACTATACAGTAAGCCAATTCCAACAAGTTTTAAATCACTGCATTTGGATAAGTAACCACTGAGAAATGGCTCTGACAAGATGAGTGAAAAAATCGGGTACCTGACAGAGAAGTGAAGATGAACAGACCCTGTTGACTTCAAATGAACATAACTGAAGATTGCAACATCCAAATGACATGAAACTTTGTGAGCATATAGTAGACTTATAGAGCTAACTTTACCAAGTTAAATCACTGAGAATGATGCACCAAGCTCAGAGAAAACATCTCTGCAAGCTGACTGAGAAAAACTGAGAGTAATTGCAGTGAGTAGTACACTTCACAAGAACATGGAAAGATGAACTCAAATAATCATGAAAATGAAAGTATATTGCTTGTACAATACAATGACTTACTGATACATATGTGTGCCTTGTAATCACACCTTGATATGGCATAAAGCTCAGCTCTTGGAGGTCTTCACATAGGTCTCTCTAACCACGACTAAAACTGCCATCTATTTATAGTTGAGTTTGGGAGGCTAACTTCCCTCAATCACTCTCCAATCAATCAATGATTGATTTGATTCTCTACCTACCACAAATAACGAATTCGTGGCTCCTCTTTCCATTCTTGATCAAGTGGACTCAACCACTTAAGATTCTTTCACTTTTACATTAAGTAAACTCTTCAAAAGTTATAAGAGGTAGTTCACAAGTGAACTTTACATAGTCTTCATTTTAAGGCTTTTTTTATGACTTTCTGGGACTCAAGCCAATACTTAGGCTTGTCATAGACTTGCTCCAACATCTACTACATCTAAAGAGAAGTCTTCTAAGAAGAAGGAAGTAATATGTTTTTACTCTAAGAAACCTGGACATTTAAAAGCAGCATGTTATAAAAGGATTGCAATAGAAAAGAAAAAGGCATCAGGTAATGTTGAAGAAGATGATAAAAAAGGGAAATCTCAAGGTGATTCTTATGCCTGTATCACTATTGAGGAAGTAGCTTTTGATCAGGCAGGTTTACAAGTTCTTTCAGCAAGTCCTTGGATATTTGACTTAGGTGCTACAAAGCATATGATAGGTTGTAGAGATGTGTTTTCTTCTCTTTCCTATTCTTTAGGTAGAAGAGTTATTATAGCAGATGGCAATGACTTTGTAGGTATAGGTACAGTAACCCTAAAGTCAAGAGAAGGTGGTAATTTTCAGATTTCAGATGTTCTTCATGTGCTTGAAATGAAGAAGAATCTGCTATCTATTTTTTTAGATGATGGTTTTAAAGTTGTATTTGAGAGAGATCTTTGTAAGATCTTATCACACAAAGATGACAAGTGTATTTTACAAGGTGAGCATAGAGGAGGGATCTTTGTTTTGTCAAAAATCAATCAGGCATATACGGTCAAATCTTCGTCACCGGTGGAAGATATGAAGCTATGGCATGAGAGATTTGGACATATTAGTTTTGGAGTTCTCAAAAGTATGAAAGAGAGAGGTATGGTTGAGAGTTTACCCTCATTCAAGCTACCATATGATTCAGATATATGTGAAGGTTGTCTTGAAGGTAAGATGCATAAACTACCTTTCAAGAGACATGGTCATATTATAGCTACTAGGAAATTGCAGATTATTCATTCACATGTGAATGGACCTATAAGAGCATAATCTATTTAGGGTTTTAGTTATTTTGTTCTATTTGTTGATGATTTTACGAGATACTCATGGATCTATGGTCTTAAGTTGAAGTGAGATGTCTTTCCTATGTTCAAGAAGTTTGTAGCTATGATTGAAAATGAAAGTCAGGAAACTATCCAGATTCTCAGAAGTAATAGAGGTGGAGAATACTTGTCAAAAGAGTTCCAGACATTTCTTGATGAGCAAGGTATTACTCGACACCTAAATATTGCTTATACTCCTCAGCACAATGGTGTTGTAGAAAGAAAGAATGGAGTACTTGTTGAGATGATGTGGCGCATGATGACGTTCAAGAAGCTTTGACCAAAATTCTAGTTTGATGCAGTACATACAGCTAATCACATTTTGAACAGGTCATCAACAAAAGCTTTAAAGGTAATCACACCTTATGAATCTTATTATGGTAGAAAACCTAATGTGAGTTATTTAAGAGTGTTTGGATCACTTTCTTATGTACATGTTGAGAAAAAGGAACGAGTAAAGGATACATGTTTTATGTCCCAGAGACAGGTGAAGTTATTCTTTCACGTAATGCTTATATTGCTGAAAATAAGGTTTATGATAAAGAAGCAGACATTCCAAAGTTCATTAGTGAGAATGACTATGGATTTTTTAGAAAGATTCTAGTTGTACATGTTCAACCATATCAGGAGGGAGTAAAAATTCCTAGGATTCAAGAAAAAGTTGAAGAAAGAGGAATTTCACAACCTTCTATAGAGTCAGTTCCACAAGAGACTTTGGTTCCAGAAATGGAAGAAGTTAAAGTTCTAGAAAGTCCTAGTACCTCGACAGGACAAGTTCCAGAACCTGTGGAAGCTGAAGGGTCAGGAAGAGTTTCACCACTATTTAAGGATACACCTACATGGTTATATTAGACTTGGAAAGATAGTGGTATAAACACTTTTACTAGAAGAACAAGGATTCAAACTAGACAAAAACAACAAGATCATGTAAGAACAAGAAGTCAGACTAGAAAGCAACAACAAAAAGATCATGTAAGTTTTGTTGATGACTTTGAGATTCATGATATTTTGGCACTTACTACAGTTGAAGATGAACCTGCATGTATTAAAGATGCACTTAACATTCCTATTTGGAGAAAAGCTATGCAAGAAGAGATTGATTCTATTCATAAGAATCAAACTTGGCAGCTATGTGAGTTACCAAAGGGAAAGAAAGCTATAGGTGTAAAATGCAGATGGTACTATTGATAGGTACAAAGCAAGATTGGTTATCAAAGGATATGCACAACAAAAAGGTATTGATTATGATGAGACATTTGCTCCTATGTCTAGGATGACTCTTATTAGGTCAATACTTGCTTTAGCAGCTCATTTTGGTTGGTATATATGTCAACTTGACATTAAGTCCGCTTTTCTTAATGGTGATTTACATGAAGATGTGTATATTCAGCAGCCAAAAGGTTTTGAAGAGACAGGTAAAGAACACTTAGTGTGTAAGCTTATAAAAGCTTTATATGGTTTAAAACAGGCACCTAGAGCATGGTATGAAAAGATACATACATATCTTTTATCCATTGGTTTCCATAACTCAAATGTAGCTCCAACTCTTTATGTCAAAGCTGAAACATGTATTATGATTATAACAATCATTTATGTGGATGATATTATAGTCAGAGCTCCTAGAGATGAAGATTTGCAGATGTTCAAAGAACAATTGAAGCAAACATTTGATGTGAATGATTTAGGCATTTTGCATTATTATCTTGGGATTCAGTTTCTGTTTCGAGATGAGTGTATCTATATGACATAGGAGAAGTACATTGAGAAACTCTTCGAAAGGTTTTAGATGGTTGATTCTAAACCTATGCAAACACCTATGGATCAGAACATGTCTTTACAAACGGTAGCAGATGCAGAGCCATTTGATGCTACTCTATATAGTCAAGCAATTGGTTGCTTGATATATCTTTGTAATACATGTCTTGATATACAGTTTGTAGTTTCTCAAGTATCAAGGTTCATGTAGAATCCAACAATGTTACATTGGAAAGTAGTAAAGCAGATCTTTCGATATTTGAAGGCAACTTCAAATTACGCTATGGTATTTTTGAAATCTACACATTTGTTACTAAAAGGATTTTTAGATTCTGATTGGGCAGGTGATAGAGACACAAGAAGAGGTACAAGTGGATTTTGTTTTTACCTTGGAGATTATCTTATCTCATGTCTTTCGAAGAGATAACCCACTATTTCCACTTCATCCTGTGAGGCTGAATATCGTACAACATTTACAACTACTCTAGAGTCAGTTTGGTTGCATAAGATTTTCAGTTATCTTGATATAAGAGTACATGAACCCATTCAGATATTTTTAGATAGCCAGAGTGCTATAGCTATAGCAAAGAATCCAGTGCATCATGCAAGGACAAAGCATATAGAGGTACACTACCACCATATTCGAGAGTAGATAGCTAAGAAGCACATTAAGATGGTTTATGTTCCTTCAAGTGAGAATGTTTACCAAAGCATTGACTAGAGATAGTCATGAGAAGATGTAGGTTACTGAAACTTGTACCATTATGACATTGAAGGAGGGATTGTTGGAGTCAATATCACATGGTCCAACATTAGATGCTCTCTCTTTGAGTCTCTTGAAGACCCACCCGAGCACAAAAATAGATGATATTAATACCTTTTATAGTTGCTTAAAAGAAAGCGTATGGCGTGTTGGATCAAAACACTCCCATCGTGATGGCCCAGGTTCAAATCCCGTCGGGCGCAACAGCGAATAGCGAAGTTTTCTTTTGTGAAAAAGCACGGATAGTGCGGTATTGATTTTGCAAAAGATTTACGATTTAGCGATAGTTTCTTTATTGATCGTAGCTTTAGCGAAGGAGCTTTTCAAATTAGCTTTTGGAGGGTACTTTAAACCTATATAAGAAAGAGCCAAGCTCATTGTTCAATCACTCACCCAAAGATCTAGAGTTTGGAGATTTTCTTGAAGAGAGAGTGTTCAGACGCTCTTGAGGAGGTGAAGTTTTGGTTAAGGAGAGGCTACTCTCTTGGAGCAAGAAGTCTTCTACAAGGTGGTGGTAACTATCTTTTGTGAGTTTCTCTACCCTAATCTCAAAAATAGGGTTGGTTGATTTACAATTTTGTTACACTATTTTGTGAGAATAAGGATAGCTTTGTTGCTCATTCACTTCACACACTTAGATTATTTCAACATAATCTAAATTTTGTATCATGGTCTTCTTGGATATTCTTCCATTAGTGAATGCACCACTTTATATGGTTGAGTAGTACTCCCATGTTGTAATTTGGACATCTATTTTTTAGTGACTAAGCATCCAGCTTACGTTCTCGAATAGTGGGGGCTTTCACGAATTGATCCGTCTTACCATGGTCCCGTGAAGTAAGGTAATTCTTGCAAAGATTTAGATTCAAAACGAGTATGCTCACTGGGCCAATCGTCCACTTGATCTCCATAGATAGATTGGATATCTATGGGGAACTGTTCTCCTAAGTCATCAATCTCTGGTATGGGTGGCCATGTTTCTTGTTCTTGCCTCCATCTTTCCTCTTGAATCTCTCTTAGGATGGCATGTGAATCTATGTAGCCTGTTTGATGGTTTTCTAAGTCTGACCTAGCCCTTTCAAATAGAGTTGTCTTCAAAGGTTCCTCTGGGCTATTTTTTGTGCTAGAGCTGACTTTTGTTGTGTTAGATGCTATTTGCCCTAATCTTTCCAGTAATCCTTGGAAATGTAGCTCAAGCCTAGCTATAAGTTCCCAATTGAGGTACTAGGGTGTCTCGAACATTTCCTGGGCTAAATCTACCATTTTCATGCACAACTTGGTTCTCTCTCTTTCCAAGTTGGCTCCTCTTGTTGGATTCTCCTACCTGTGTTCCTTCTTGTATTCTAGCTTGATAAGCTTTGAGCATCATGTCAAGGTTTTTTTGGGGTGAGGTTTCTAGAACTCATCTTGGTTTCAAGGTCATCACCTGTGGTTCAACCTCCTGTGATGCCATTTCTAAAATTTTAGTTCTGGTTTCCCTGAGGCTTTCCTCTAACTCATTAATCTTTTTGCTCCAATTTTCTTATGTCGCTCTCGTGAATCTTTCCAGGTTCTTGTTTTCTTTCCTATTGATTCTCCTACATCGCTGGCCTTAGCTACTCTTCCGGGGGTTTCTGGTTACATTTTCCTTTGTACTTGGGCTCTAGTTACCACCTGGATGGGTATGTATTGGGGTATGGAACCTTCGGTGCATTGCACAATTCCTATCACATTGATGGAGGTCACTTTTGTGGAGGTATTAGCAGGGTTCTTAGGGCAATCTTATAAAGTGATCCTTCCCACATTCGGGGCAAAAGCCTTGAATATTGAAATATTGTGACCACAGTGGTTGCGGCATGTGGGTAATCACGTATGAAGTGCTCTCCTTGCCACTAAAAACATGGTCCTCTGGGTCCTTGGGGTCTTGTATAGCATGTCGTCTCAGGTTGGGGTTGGTATACATGACCTCAACATAATCTTATTCCGAATTTTGCTCGTACACAGGATTCTCATAGTATGGATCTAAGTTCTCTAGTGATTCCGTATAGTAGGCGGGTGGGCTATCTACATGGGTGGAGTCCAAATTGTTTGCATTAGGGTCATTGTATTTGATCAAAGGGGTTGTGGTTACTAGTGCCATATTTGAATTCTCTTCTGGAGTGGCATGCTTCACATAAACTACATTAACAAGGGGTGGAGGTTGTTGTCCTAGGACAGGTTGGGGTCTAGGCTCTGGTTGATATGGAACTTGATAATGAGGGGGGGCACGGTAGTATTGCTGTACTACCCTTGGTATCTACTTGGCTGATAAGGCTGAGGATAACTCTGCCTAACCACCTGTTTATTATATGGGCAATCTTGAGTAGTGTGGGTAGTGTATCTGCCCTCTATGGTACAATATAGTCCATTGGAGTTTCCTATGGGTTGCATTGCATTTGGGCACATATTTGCCATGTGGTCACGTCCACAAGTGTAACACCTTCAAGGGGGGGCCAAGTTGATGCCAGGTTTGCTAGAGACTCCCAATCATTTGGCCACTTGCTCCACTAGACCCTCTATTGAATTGGAGCATCTGGATGAGGTCTCTATAGTATTATCCGAATCTTTATGCACCTTTGTAAGTCCTAAATCTTATCCTAGATTATCTTCTATGTCTACACAGATGCGCAAGCATTGATCCAAGGTTCTTGGTTCCTCAAGAATACGTATGACCTAAGCTTAGCACTCAATAGGCTGTCTATGAACAAATCTATCAATTTGGATTGAGTGTAATGCTAAAATTCAAGTTGGTGAACTTTTTATGGAAAAAATAATGGAATCTAGTTCCATTGCAGCAAGGAAAGAAACCCATAGGCTACAAGTGGGTTTACAAGGTAAAGCACAATGCTGATGCTAGCATACACAAGTACAAAGCATGATTGATAGCAAAATGATATGCACAGATATATGGTGTTGATTATGAGGAAGCGTTTAGCCTTGTAGCTAAAATGTCTACTATTAGAACACTTGTTGTAGTAGCTACAAGAAAAGGATGGAGTTTGCATCAGATGGATGTGAAGAATGCTTTCCTATGTTGTGAGTTACAGGAAGAAGTATATATGGACCAACCTTAGGGATATGAAGATTCAAAGCACCCAGAATACTTTTCCTGGTTGCAAAAGGCTTTGTATGGACTTAAACAAGCCCCTCGTGCTTGACCTGCAAAGATTGATGATTATTTGAGCACCATTGGATTTTCTATGTGTGATGCAAATCATTCATTATATGCAAGGAAGGGTATGATGGCATCATGATTCTAGCTATTTATGCCAATGGCTTGATTGTAGGAGGTGACAATGAAGCAATCATTAAAGAGGTAAAGCAACTCCTTATGCAACAATTTATCATGAAAGATCTTGGTGTGTTGTGCTACTTCTTGGGCATTGAGTTTATACATATAAAAATAGGTATATGGATGTCACAAAGGCAATATGCCTTTCGTATGTTGCAAAAGTATGGTATGACTATTTGTAAGCCAATTTCTATGCCATTAGATCACAATTTGAAGTTGGATACTACATTTTGTGAAGCATTGAAAATGCTACTTTGTACAGGAAAATTGTGGGAAGTTTTGATATATCTCACAATTAGAAGGCTTGATCTAAGCTACACTGTTGGACTTGAAAGTCAATTTATGCAAGTTCTCAAGAATTTGCATCTAGATGCTTTGAGACACACTCTACATTATGTCAGTGCTACTTTGGATTATGCATTGTTTTATGAAGCTTGTGTAGATTTGCAAGTTCATGGATACACTAATGCAAAATGGGTTGGTAGCATTCCAAATAGAAGATCTACTAGTGGCCTTCTATTCTCACTTGGGAGTGCAGCTATTACGTGGAGCTGTAAGAAGCAACCCACTGTTGCTTTGTCGAGTACAAAGGCTGGCTATAGAGCTTCTACAAGGGCAGCATGTGAAGCATCATGGTTAGAGATGCTACTTGCAGGTTTAGGTGTGGAAGTGCAAAAGCCTATCACCATCTATTGTGATAATCATAACAACATACAATCAGCACGAAACCCTACTTTTCATGTTAGAACAAAGCTTATCGAGGTACATTATCACTTCTTTAGAGAGAAGGTATAAGTAGGTGACATTGATCTTGTTTATATGAGGAAAAATTATCAGGTTGTTGATATTTTTACTAAAGCACTTGGAGTAGAGAAGCTGAACAAGTTTTGAAAGATGCTTGGATTAGAGGACATGACGTTGAGATTGAGGGGGAGTGTTGAGATATCAAGCTCAACATGTGATGATCTAGGATTACACGTATCACCTTTTCATTTCTCTGACATGTATAGTTTTCACGTTAGTATATGTCAGGGATATTTCATTGAGCTTTACAAGATTTATCTACCGAGAGTGATGGCACATTTTTTTCTTGCCAACTCGCTCATTCGTGGACATTAGGATTCTCCTTATATACTATTCTTTATATATTGCACTTTTTGTATTATTGTTATGTCATTCTTGCAAATTCCTTTTATGTAAAAGAAGAAGAAGAAGAAGAAGAAGAAGAAGAAGAAGAAGAAGAAGAAGAAGAAGAAGAAGAAGAAGAAGATCATTCTTCCTTGCCTCAATCTATGGATGTGCTCCTCTTTGATTGTGAGAGTGTGTGTGGGCTCTCTTCCTTATCTCCTTCATCGTGACATCTATGTGTGCATATGTATTTGTCTGAGTGTATATATGTATATATGTGTATATGTGTGTGTGCATGTATATGTATGAGTGTGTAAGAATATATATGTGTAAGTGTATGTATGTATGTATGTACATATGTGTATGAGTGTATGTAGCTTTGTGTCTATGTGTGTGTGTGTATGTATGTATGTATGTATGTATGTATGTATGTATGTATGTGTGTGTATGTATGTTTGTGAGAGTATTTATGTATGTATGTATGTGTGTGGGTGTGCATATGTATGAGAGTATGTAGATGTGTGTGTATTTGTGTCCCTATGTATGTACGTGTGTGTATGAGTATGTGTGTGTAAAACTCTGGAATATCTTGTATCACTGAAATTTGTTAGTCCAACTCAAGTATTCTGAATATTATAGTGTAATGGTTGAAATCTATAATGTGTCAATGAACCTTAAATCATATTAAGTGTGTAGCGGAATTTAAAGGAACAAAAGTGCATGTTATGGTTATGATGTTGTAATCATAATCCCCTTTCCTAAATCTATCCCTTTGGAGGTGTTGTATGTTAATCCGACATGTTATAGCACCAAACAGAGAGAAAGAGAGAGCACATAGGATGTTGGTCTTAAAGAATTCTAAGTTTCAATAATAGAATGAGGGTTTTGGACTCTTGGATTGGAGGGAGAGGTTAACTTTGTAGGAGACCCATGGTTCCTTGATCCTCCTACCACATGCAAGTCCATCCTCTATATTCTCTAGAATTTATTGCACTTGAACATTGCTACTTTGCAGCCCGGTCTATTGAGGCAATAGGCTTTCCCTTCTGGGGAGCCAATGGCCCACCACGAAGATTTTAGGTCTCTGATTTGTGTAGATGCTTCTACTTGTATTAGAATTTTCCAACATGATAAATTTTGTATGAACAAATTGATTAATCAAAATTTCAATGAGGAGAACATAAAATTATTATCAAATTTCATGTTTAGCAATTGAAATAAATTTATTTAATACCTTTAGAGACATTTTATCTTTCTTTCTAAAGTACAAAGAATATAGTAAATTCTATTTTTAATTGTTTCCTTTTTTGCATGACTTTATGCATCACCATGGAGGAGGGACTCTAGATGAATGAATATTGAAATTACTAGATAGCCTTAAGCAAGTTAGTTGTGAGCTTCTTATTATAGATCTTTCTCCCTCAAAAGGTAAGTTGCAACAATAGGGAACTTGAAAACTACTCCCATAGATACTTGGGTGAAGCATTAGAATTCTTAAGATCAAATAGAAATTTCCATATTCTATTCATCTAGATTACCTCCTCTAAAGACCCTATAGATATGATTATATTACTAATCTCACGATTATTGGAAAATAATACTAACAATCCACTATTGTCTTCTTTGTAGAAATAACTTTTTGAAATTGTCATTAAAGATATTCTTCTAAAAGCTCTAATAAATTGAGTGAATGTCCTAAAATTAAGTAAAAAAGGGAGCTTTCATGCCCTACTAGTTTACAAATGCCATGTGATGTTGTCTCCATATTATCATATGATCCCACTAAAACGAAATCCACATTTTTTGATGGACATAAAATGAAATGAAAATGACAGGCATAGATATATCCATCGCAAAGAAATTTGTGATGGAATTGAAATAACTATCAATATGATGGTTACTATATTGAATGGGAAACCATGTATATTCTAGTGCAAAGGAGTGGCTCCCAAAAAACAAAGCCACCTATATTCTGACCACTATCGCGATAGATTTTTTTTACTTCTTTTGGGTGTTGGATACCTACATGTATTGAGACAACAAAAATATAATTCATGATTGCTATAGGGAATATGGTTGTTGTGATAGAATATTACAATGGGATTCTTTACATAAAAGAAGACATGCACACCATGTGCGGAATTTTCCAAAAGACAATTTTGAGAGCACATTGAGCAAAAAGTATGGATTTCTCACTTTTTAGCTTTAGATTTTCCTTTCTTGTACTTTTTCACTAGTGAAACCATGTATATTCTAGTGCAAAGGAGTGGCTCCCAAAAAACAAAGCCACCTATATTCTGACCACTATCGCGATAGATTTTTTTTACTTCTTTTGGGTGTTGGATACCTACATGTATTGAGACAACAAAAATATAATTCATGATTGCTATAGGGAATATGGCTGTTGTGATAGAATATTACAATGGGATTCTTTACATAAAAGAAGACATGCACACCATGTGCGGAATTTTCCAAAAGACAATTTTGAGAGCACACTGAGCAAAAAGTATGGATTTCTCACTTTTTAGCTTTAGATTTTCCTTTCTTGTACTTTTTCACTATTACTCTCTCTCTCTCTCTCTCTCTCTCTCTCTCTCTCTCTCGCTCTTGCAAACGAGCTTGTAGATCCAGATTTCTTAAGCAATTAAAGCTTCCAAAGAATGTAAATAGGACTTCTTAGCTACAGAAACCTTCCAAGTAACTTGCATTTTGGTTTTATTTACTCATTTTTCATATCAAATTTATCAACCATGTATTTCATCTTTTAAACATTTATAAAAATTAAAATAGATTAACAAACCATACACACATTTATACACACTACACACATACACACACATTTGTACACACAAACAACACATTTATACACAGAAACATACACATATAGGTACATTCATACACACACATTCATAAACCCATACACTCATACACACACACATTCATAAATGAATACATTCATATCCACACATACATACATATACACAGAGACACACACATAATCACATACATGCACGTACAAACACACATTTTCATACACACACACACATTCATGCACTCATATAGTCATACACAAACACATTCGTACACACATACATTCACATACATACATACATACATACATACTCACACACACACATAGATTTATACATGCATACAATCACACACATACATATAAACACATACGTACGTAAATAGACTCACACTCATGCATACATATATGCACTCACACACATAATACATACACACACATTCATACACACATACACACATACTCACATACATAAATAAATACACTCACACACATACATATATACACACACACATACACATGGACATTTGTTTACACATAAATACATACACATACACATAATATCATAATTCAGGATTCAACAGTATACATTACACTATAAGATCACATAAAGATATCTGCATTTGATCTTCAGACTTAATTCCGCACTACAAACAATTCTGCATTCACCAATAGTTCTGTATGATCTTCGTTACCTCTCTATAATTTTTGGACTCATCATATCTTCCATTTTTCAAAGATAGGTTACACCACTATGTTCTCCTACTATATCACACCATTCCTAACTCTCACATATACAAGACACTGCACTTTTGGAAACAACTCTTTAGATCTCTTAAAATAATCCCTTCTCCTATTAAAAAGAAATATGAATTACAAAATATTGTTCAGTCCATTCCAATGGCTAACATTGGCATGCACTGTGGATCCAAACCCACTAAGTACAAAATTTTTATACATATTCATCGTCGTTATTTTGGACTTCAGGGTTCATTATCCTTTCTATGTCCCACCCAAATTCCTTTAACATTTCTTCAAAATTTCTTTGGGTACTCTCAATTCGTTTTTTCAAAAAAATCCTTTGGCTTTAACAACTGCTAACTTGCACTTCAAAAATTTGTCACCGCTGCACTTGATTTCTTTGCATCTTCTAATTTTGTCTTATGCTTTAATTCCATTATGGTCGGAGTTCATTTTAAATCCTCTATTTGTGTATCTTTACCTTCCAAAACTATGTTTGCATCTGCACATGTGCTCTTCCATTCCGCTACCTACTTCTCTAAATCTTCAATTCTAGATATTTGGGCTTTGATCATAGCATAACCTTCCTACACAGTGTAGAGTTTATCTTCTAGAGTTGTATATTCCAAATTTTGCACTACTAGCTTTTCTTCGGCATCCTCTATAACTGCTTCTTGCTTGGAGAGTTCTTCCACTTTATCATTGACGTTTTTCTTTAGTCTCTCTACTTCTTTTTCTTCTTTTTGGAGCTTGGTGGATAACTCTTTATTACTTTTCTTCATCTTTTGCAGTGCCCTATATCTTTGTTTAGCTATAGTCTATAATTTCTCTATTTGTTTTGACTTCCCTTCTAAGTCATCTCTGAATCTAGTATTTTTTGTTAAAGCTTCATTTAATTCTTCAATAATTTCTTCATGAGTAGCATTGTCCTTACCAACTTAGTTATTCCGAAGTTCATCTATATCTGCCGTTAGATGGCTGATTCTTGCATCCATACCTGCTTTTTCCTCTATCCATTCTTGTTTCTGTTGAACTAAAGCATTGTAATTTTGTTGTAACACTTCCATATGAAATATAGTCTGATGCATAGCTCGGGTGATATCACCTAGATATTCTGATTTACAGGGCTCATGCAGGAACATCCATGGATATATGCTATCACTGCACCTTACCGATGGCAACTTGACTCTTCGATCCTTTTGCTTCCATTTATCACTAAGGTTTGGGGAACTGAAGGTAGGGAGCACTGAAAGTTTTTGGGAACTTCCTACATTTCAATTCATTTCTTCTCTTTGCTTCTGGAAACATTTTGCTTCCACCTCAGCTTCTGCTCTTCTTTTATTTTCTTATTCTTGTCTCTTCCTTGCTGCTTCCTCTTCTTCTTTCCTTCGTGCTTCCTCTTCTTGCTATCTCTTTACTTCTTCTTCTTCTTCTTCTTCTTCCACTTTTCAGTTCTCTTATTGCTTTTTGACCTTTCTTCCTCCATCTTCCTATGATTCTCTTCCACTTGTCACCACGGAGCTTCTTCATCCGCATCCCTACGACCTATCTCATGCTCATTAGAACCCTCGGATACTGGGTTTCTTTCTACATGTTGCTTTTCCAAGGCTTGAAGGAAGACTTCTACTATGATGGTTATACATTCTCTAGGCAGGAAGGGAAGATTGTCAAGAAGAAGTAGAGAAAATAATACTCTGACTTTACTGTCCATAGTAGCATTCACCGCTCGACTTGTCCTTCTATAGAGACTTCAGATCTCTTTCTTCACTATCCAAAAGATCCTTTCTACCCAATTCACCTGTGTTTTTGCAGATTCCTTCATCAATGAGTACAGCTATTGGGATACTCCATAGTGCTTTGCTTGTACATTGATAATCATATACATAAAATGCAATCTGAGCTTCAATGGGTTGTCATCCCAAAGTCAGGACACTCCAAATTTTTCATCCAAGTGGAAGATGAATAGTTTTGCCTTATAGAAAATAAACTCATACTTGCGGAGCCACTGCACATGCTTGAAAGACTTGAAGAGGATGAGGAGCAATAGTTTTTAGAAGCTAATCGGGATTTACTTTCATTTGGTATGGTAGATGTCGAACTGGTGATAAGTTTAATCTTTGATGCTATCCCAACATCTATCTGCACAGAGCTAGTGGACCTAGAATTAGATAAAGATGTAGATCCTATCATCAAAGATCAGATGGAGCAAGGAAAGATATGTGCGGAAGAAGATCTCCTCGAAGTAGCTAATTTGGGCACAACAAAAGATCCCCAAATGATGAGAATTTGTTCGAGGCTCGCTCCAAAATTTTGGATTGCCTTGATTACCTTGTTAAAAGAGTATAAGGATGCGCTCACTCCAACCTATGTGGATATGAAAGGCCTTGATCTTAGACTCTATCATCGTCGCATTTTACTTAAGCCATATGCAAGTCCAATTATACAACAAAGATACATGATGAACCCTAATTCTATAGAATAGGTAAAGCAAAAATTAGATCTCAAGGTGGACTATATTGTCCCTATTGAAAATCTGGAGTGGGTATCTCCAATAGTGATCATGCTAAAGGAAAACAAGCAACTACGAATTTGTGTAGATGATCAAAACTTGAATGTAGCTACTATCCCAAAACCCTTCCTGTTGCCATTTTTAGATAATATGCTCAATGAAGTCAAGCTGAGGAATGTACTCCTTTTTGGATGGATTCAGTGGGTAGCCTATCAGGTTCATATGGTAGAAAACAATATTATGAAGACCTCTTTCATTACCAATTGGGGAGTATTTGCTTGCATGGTCATGTGGTTGGATTGCGGAATGCTCCTAGTACCTTTCAGAGATGTATGCAACAGATCTTTGCACCATATTTAACTTCATTCATGTAGATTTTCTTAGATGATTTCTTTGTTTTTGGACAAATGGTGGCTCATTTGGAACATTTGCAAGCATGTTTTGATGCTTGTAGAAAAGTATGATTCTATCTTAATCCAAATAAATCAGCCTTTGTATTCAAATGCGGCAATTTACTCAGCCATGTTATTTCTAGTGATGGTATCACAGTGATCCAGACAAGGTCAAGGTTATTATGGAGAGTCCAACACTGAAACGTCTAAAGGGAGTTTTGTGATTTTTAGGCCATGCATAGTGGCATGGGAGACATTTATGAATTTTGGTCCATATTGCAATACTCTTAACAAATTAGCACATGTAGGACCCTCCACATTCTAGTGGACAGAGGATTCATAAATCACTTTTGAATGGCTATAGAAAATGCTTGACATAACACCTATGTTGAAAGCTCCAGACTAGAAGGAACCATTCCATGTATTCATGGAAGCTTCAAATAGAGCAATAGGATGTTTGATTATGCAGAAAGGACAAAATTGGTTTTGACTTATGTATTATGCCAACAAAAGATTGACCTTGGTGGAACAAAACTCTACTATCACTACAACATATGAGGGGCATACCAACGCTGCCTATACCAATGATCACTCTCGGTATCGGTATAAACGTTGGAAAAATGCACTTTAGCATACCGACAATCACTTGACCGTCGGACCATTTAAAACGGCTCTTCGGTATGTTTTGCGACTGTCGGTATAGGCCTCGGTATGGGCATTAGCATAAGCATCGGTATAAGTGTTGATATGTTCCAATAAACTACCGATGCTCATACCAATGCCTATACCGATGCCTAAATTGAGGCCGTGTTTTAAACATACCGAGAACCCAAGAGCAAAACTCAACATTTTGTGCGTGTTTTACACTGAATATTGCTTGCTTCTGTTGTGTTTGCACGTGCAAACTGAATTGTAACCTGCATTGTCTTGTGCACACACACACACACACAAATCTCTCTCTCTCTCTTTAGATCTCGCATCTTGGTAAGTGCTGCACGTACTCTTACCCTTTGTCTTTCTCTATGCTTTATGTTTTATAATTTTTCTTCTCTTTGATTTTGTAGAAGTTTTTTGGTGTCGATTCTTTAGAATTTGATGGTACACAACATACGTTACACTTTGACGACAATGATACAAAAGAGAGACATACTTGTAAGTGATTATTTTATTCTCTATTGATAGAGAATAAAATAGAGAGAGAAAGAGAGAGAAAAAGAGAGAGAAAGATAAAGAGAGATGAAAGAGAGGAAGATAGAGAAAGAAATAAAGACAGATGAATGAGAGAAAAATAGAGAGAGAGATAAAGAGAGATGAAAAAGAGAAAGATAGAGAGAGAGACAAAGAGAGAGATAAAGAGAGAGAGACATAGAAATACATACACACACATTATACATACATGCATATACAGACACACATATACACACATGCATACACATACATATGCATACATACATACACACATATACACACATGCATGCATGCATACATACACACACATGTACACACATGCATACATACACACACATGTACACACATGCATACATAGACACACATATACACACATGCATACATACACAAACATATAAACACACATACATACACACACATATACACACATGCATACATACACACACATACACATATACACACATGCATACATACACACACATACATACACAAACACACATGTACACACATGCATACATACACACACACATGTACACACATGCATACATACACACATATACACACATACACGCATACATACACACTCATATACACACATGCATGCATACACACATGCATACATACACACACACATGTACACACATGCATACATACACACATGCATGCATACATACACACACATATACACACATGCATGCATACACACACACACACGCACACATACACACACATGTACACACATGTATACATACACACATATACACACACATACATACACACACATATACACACACATACATACACACACATATACACACATATATACACACATGCATACATACACACACATACACATATACACACATGCATACATACACACACACACACATATACACACACACAGACACATGTATACACATGCATACATACACACATATACACACATGTATGCATACATACACACACATAAACACACATGCATGCATACACACACATGCATACATACACACACGCATATACACACATGCATGCATATACACACATATAGACACACACATACATACACACACATATACACACATGCATACATACACACATACACATATACACACATGCATACATACACACACAAACATACATACACACATGCACACATATACACACACATATACGATTTCAATATAGATAAATAAATATGAAAATGGCTAGTGTTTTAATTAAATATATATAATTAAATATATAAAATTAGGATTTTAAGGTTTTTTTTTTCACATCAAATATATAAAAATAGGATTAGGGTTTTTAGGCTATTTACAAATGCATACACATATACTCATACACACACACATATACACACACACACACACATATATATATATATATATATATATATATATATATATATATATATATATATATATATATATATACATACACACACACATACACATATATATACACATACATATATATATATATATATATACATATACACATACACATATATATACACATACACATATATACATGTTTTAGGTCTAGGTCTATACTATTATCGTTTTATGGTTTTTACACATGCATAACATATATACACACATACACATGCACATATAATACATATATACATGTATATACACATGCATACACAAATATACATATTTTAGGTCTAGATCTTTAGGATAAGGGTCTAAGGGTTTTACATACATATAATTCAATTAAATTTATATAAGGAAAAAATAAAGAAAAAATTCAGAAACAAATTTGAATATATAATATATATATATATATATATATATATATATATATATATATATATATATATATATATATATATATATATATATATATATATATATATATATATATATATATATATATATATATATATATATATATATAATTGGATAATTGTATAGTTAAATAAATATGAAAAGAGCTAGTGTTTCAAATAAATAAATTAAATATATATAATTAAATATATAAAAATAGGACTTTAAGGTTTTTAATCAAAGTAAATATATATAGACATACACATACACACATATATATACACATAGACATACACATATATATACACATGCATACACAGATATACATATTTTAGGTCTAGATCTTTAGGATTAGGGTTTTACATACATATTATTCAATTAAATTTATATAAAGAAAAAATTAAGAAAAAAAAAAATATATATATATATAATAGGATAATTGTATAGATAAATAAATATGAAAAGATCTAGTGTTTTAAATAAATAAATTAAGTATATAAAAATAGGACTTTAAGGTTTTTTATCAAATTAAATATATATACACATACACATACACACACACATACACACACACACACATACACACATACATATATATATATATATATATATATATATATATATATATATATATATATATATATATATATATATATATATATATATATATATATATATATATATATATATACACACACACACACATGCATACATAAATATACATATTTTAGGTCTAGATATTTAGGATTAGGGTTTTAGGGTTTTTACATACATATAATTCAATTAAATTTATATAAAGAAAAAATAAAAAAAAATCTTAAGATATAATTAAATATATATATAAAATATTATAATTGTATAGATAAATAAATATGAGAAGATCTGGTGTTTTAAATAAATACATTAAATATACATAATTAAATATATAAAAAATGGATTTCAAGGTTTTTAATCAAATTAAATATATATACACGTGCACATACACACACATATATATATATATATACACAAATATACACATACACATATATATACACATACACATATATATATACACATACACATATATATACACATACACATATATATACACATACACATATATATACACATACACATATATATACACATGCATACACACATATACATGTTTTAGGTCTAGACCTTTATGATTAGGGTTTTAGGGTTTTTAGACATGCATAACATATATACACACATATACATACACATATAATACATATATACATGTATATACACATGCATACACAAATATACATATTTTAGGTCTAGATCTTTAGGATTAAGGTTTTAGGGTTTTTACATACATATGATTCAATTAAAACTATATAAAGAAAAAGTAAAGAAAAATTTAAGAAAAAATCTCAATATATAAATAAATATATATATAAAATAGGATAATTGTATAGATAAATAAATATGAAAAGAGCCATTGTTTTAAATAAATAAATTAAATATATAAAAATAGGATTTTAAGGGTTTTTATCAAATTAAATATATACACGCACACACACACACACATACACACACACACACACACACACACACACACACACACACACATATATATATATATATATATATATATATATATATATATATATATATATATATATATATATATATATATATATATATATATATATATATATATACACACACACACACACACACACACATATGTATACACATACACATATATAAACACATACCCACATATACATGTTTTAGGTCTAGGTCTTTATGATTAGGGTTTTAAGGTTTTTACACATGCATAATATATATACACACATACACATACACATATAATACATATATACATGTATATACACATGCATACACAAATATACATATTTTAGGTCTAGATCTTTAGGATTAGGGTTTTAGGGTTTTTACATAGATATAATTCAGTTATATTTATGTAAGGAAAAAATAGAGAAAAAAATCTGAATATATATTTAAAATGGGATAATTGTATAGATAAATAAATATGAAAGTAGCTAGTGTTTTAAATAAATAAATTAAATATATATAATTAAATATATAAAAATAGGATTTTAAGTTTTTTATCAAATTAAATATATAAAAACTAGATTTTAAGGTTTTTTATCAAATTAAATATATATCATTAATATATAAAAATAGGATTTTAGGATTTTTGTATCAAATTAAAAATATATAATTAATTATGTAAAAAACAAGTCTTTAGGATTAGGGTTTTAGGTTTTTTTAGGTCTTTAGTTCTTTGGGATCAGGATTTTAGGTCTTTTTAGTTCTTTAGGTCTTAAGGTTTTAGTATGAATAAGAAAAAGAAATAAGAAAATTAGAATATATAATGAAATCTATATATATTTCAGGTTTAAGTCTTTAGGATTATGGTTTTTAGGTTTAATAAAAAAATCAAATGTTCTAAAACATCCATATTGTATCAGATGGCTAGTTTGGATCTGGAGGAGAGAATGGCATGTCCTTGCACTCAGTGCAAGTATCAAGTTTATCGGAAATGAGAGATTTGTACTGCACATGTTAGAGAGTATGGATCCTCTGATAAAAGTCGATTACAAAATCTACACTACCATTCGCATGGTCCCCTAGGTGAGGAGATGGAGCCAAATGACATTGCACTGGTAACCTCTCGTGGACAGAAGAGAACAAAAAAATAGTTAGAAGTACAAGGTACTAATAGCATTACACGGAATGAACACATGGAAAAAATGCCCGAAGCATTTTATGAGATGGACGGAGATCATGTTGGTGGAGAAGATGTTGAGAGTTTCATGGACACACCAGAATTTCCATGATCAGAAGCCGATGAAGAATACGAAAACATGTGAAGACTAGCTCATTAACCACTATACAATGGAGCATAGATATCTGTACTATGTACGTCACTCGCGATGCTTAATCTGTAATCCATTTATGGATGGTCAGTTAGTAGTGTGTCTGAATTGTTCAAGTATGTGGGTTTGAAATAAGCTTTCATTGTTGTATCAAAATAACTTTATTTATTAATATCGTTCTAACTGCTTATTGTAGGCTTCTTAAAGATCAATTTTTGCTAGAGGGCAATAACATGCCTCCAAAATGTGGAGATATGAAAAAAATGTTACAATCCATTGCAGTGGACTACACTAAGATTCATGCTTGTCCAAATGATTGCATCCTCTTTTGAAATGAGTATGAGCATCTCCACATAGTATGGAGCGAATAGATTTAGAGAAGACCTTGTAGGTGAAGCAATCCTCGCAAAGGTTCTTCGCCACTTTCCTATCATTCCACAAATTAAGAACATGTTTAGATGCAAATCTTTAGCTGAGTTAATGTCATGGCATGCAAAGAGCACGTCTACATATGGTATAATGTGAGTGACTGCTGACTCTGATGCTTGGAAACACATAGATAGTAAGTGACCAAAGTTTGCTAGTGAGCCTCGAAACATACGTCTAGGCCTAGCTATGGATGGAGTAAATCCATTTGGTTTACGTAGCTCTTCATGGAGCACATGGCCTGTATGTTTGGTCAATGATAACATCCGACCATGGCTGGCCACAAAGAAAGGTCATTTATTATTAGCTCTTATTGTGCCAGGTAAGTATAAGGTAAAAAACATGGATGTATACCTTGCACCATTTGTGGAAGAGTTGTGCATTTTATGGGATGAGATTACTGTGCGTGACATGTCTCAACCTATACGAAGATGAGACGTCCAGTGCAAGGCATATTTTTAAGAATGTGGGAGAGATTGTTTGGAAGACTTTGATAAAAAGGAAAGAAAGCAAAGCACAAAGGGAGGACTTAGAAGAGCGAGATCATATGCAAGAGTTGTGGGAAATTACTAAGCCCAATGGAATAGTATCGTTACCAAGAGCTCCTTGGGTGCTTCACAGGATGGAAGAGTAATAAGTGAACAAAATAATTTCAGAGTTTCGGACACCTACTGGATGCATGAGGTGTCTAAAGACTGCATTCACATGAAATGATGATATTGGAGGGCTCAAGTCTCATGATTGGCACAATTTTTTATAGTTTGTGCTCCCTATAGCTTTAAAAGATTGTCTTTCGGAGGATGTGCAAACAACCATTAATAAAATTAGTTCCTTAGTACGGTGGATCTCTTCTAAAGAGATAAATAGAGATAGCATAGAGAGTGCAAAGCTCAATGCTATCGAGGCTGTTTGTATGGTAGAGAAATACTTTCCTACAAGTATTCTCACTATTCACCTTCATTTACTCGTTCATGTGGTAGATGAAGTTGCAATAGCAAGAACTGTCCATAGTCAATGGATGTTCTTCTTAGAGCGCTTTATGAAGAGATTCAAAGGGTTTGTTCGACAGAGAGCACGTCTAGAGGGTAGCATGGCAGAGAGATGGATTGTACAAGAGTCTCTTGTATTCATAACTAAGATTCTACGTATATCCGTTCCAAAAATGCCTCATCTCATGGAGCGATGATGAAGATGTTCATCTCATACGCGATGAACCACAAGGTAAAGGGTTGCAAAGAAAAATGGATGCAGCTTTCAAAGAGAAGGCAATGAAGTTTTTCATAGTTAACTCTCAACCTATGCAGAAGTGGTTAGAAAAGTATGAGCTTGCCAAGAAGACAAACACAAAGGAAAGAGCTCAGTTTCAAATGAATTGTTCCACTCAATTTTTGCCCCTTCCAAAAAATCTTCGACCTCTTCCACCCTTTCCAATGAGCAGATGGCTAGATACAACAGTTTCATAAGAAAAGGCAGTGGGTGAAGATATCTCTGAAGAAGAAGAAGAACTCGCAAAGGGATGATGATTGGGATTATTCTAAATATGGTGCACTATGGTCTCATGGTTGACACTTTTGGATCGCATGAATCGATAAAAATAGGTCTACTTTTGATAGTGGGGTGATGGTGAACTTTTTTCAAAAAAGTAGAGTGAGTGCAAGAGATGATAATGCTCAAGAAGGCCGGCTAGATTATCATGGAGTGATTCAAGATATCTTGAAACTATCCTTTAGGAAGTTTGATTACTTTGTTTTTTATGTGAAATGGTTCAGAGTAGTCACCTTTGGAAGACACGCAATAGTGGGACGGGATAAAAGTGGTTTGCTTCAAGTGGACTCCACAAAGTTATGGATGGATGAAAGACATACATTTGTACTGCTTGAATACTGTGAGCAAGTTGTTTTTATACCAGATTCGAAAGAACCAGAGTGGCTATTTGTTTTACAAGTCACCCCACGTAGTAGACAAATTTGTGAGAACATAGATGTAGAAGAAAGTCCATCTGTAGTGGACTATGGGATTCATTTGATAGTCGAGGAGGAAGAGATCATTGTTTGAGGAGAAGAAGTCCTTGAAGAACACAAGATACAGGATGAAGCATAGATGATGATCAAGAAGAAGATAGCATACCAAGTGATTTAGAAGTCGCCAATATAGAGATATATATTCTTTATGCATCGGATCTCCAAGAGGATGCTAGAATAGAAGATTTTTGAATCAAACACTTATACGTACTAATTTTTGTTTTCTTTTTCTATGTTCTTTTGTACACTACCATTTCTCTATATTATCTTTATTATCATATGCTAATTATTTAAGTTCTTTTGTTACAAAGCATGATGGGAGACAGTCCTCCAATCACTCCACATTCCATGATAGTGGAGCAAATCTTCGAGTTCATATCTCAGGTACCTCCTGCATACATGGCCGCTGCGTCAGAGTACTGGATCGCTCGTGGTAGCACTCCCCCGGCCTCACTCCTACCGGCCTCACTCCTATCGGCCTCACTCTTGCCAGTCTCACTCCTAGCGGCCTCACTCCTGTCGATGTCACTCATGCGGGTGTCACTCTTGCTGGCGTCACTCCTACGGAGGTATGTCTTCTAGCTTTATGACTCCACCATAACCATCTTTTTAAACATCTCCTACTGGCTCTAGTAGTAGACGTGTGCGTTTGATACCTCAACAGGATACAGGTGCTAGCCCATCTCGTAGATGGAGGTCACACTCTAGGGCAAGAGGTTCTATGAGAGGACCTAGAGGAGGTGGCTATTGTGGAGGAAGTACAACGGATGTTGTGTTGCCCAATTCTACTCCTAGAGCGAGTACCTTTGATGTAGGTACACCACATAGTACACCACGTGGAACACCACATACACCTTCGGGTGCTCATGATCATGATGATTCCAAGGTGTATAGTATTCGTGATGGAGCTCCAATGATGGATGCGGCCAAAAAGGCCATGCCTGCACATATACGACAGCTTTGCTCCATACAGTTTAGACACTCTATCATGTTGAAATGGAGTGAACAAGATCAAGATCGGAAAAATTATATCATAGAGACAATTTATTAGGAGTTCCACCCAGCACATGGGTAGGCTGTTGTCAGTTTAGAGTGGATTCTGCACACCACACGTGAAGTTATGTCCCATCGATGATCCGAGGCTTGTGATGCTTTCATAGCAGGCTTACCAAAGCCTATATGGTTAGATGTTGAGGAGTGGGATATGATTCGTGATGAGCAGCTGCAGACTCTTGACCGATATCGCCAGAAGCGAGATGCCATAGCCACATGTTTAGATATGGTTGGATCGTCACATTTGGGTAGCGGTGGATATGACATGATGCATAAGGAGTTTGTAAGTACCATTTGGTTTATTGAATTTGTTTGTGTCAAGATTGTCATGTATGTTCCTCTAATGTTTTGTATATTTGTTGCAGGATCTAGCAATGGGTCGTCCTCCAACACGAAGTGATGAGGCTCATGGATATGATCATGGATTGATTGCACTATTGGAGGACTTGGAGGGATGCGGTGCGGTCATTTCATGGGAGCATTTGCAATGAGGTGATGAATTTATAAACTTGGTTTTTACTTGTTGTTTGTAAATCTCATGTGAGTTTATCTCATTTCATGGATTTTCTTTGTTGCAGGACTGCTGATATGGATGTTTTGATCATTCTATGCATGTGTATGACAGTGGTGTGCCACAATTTTGTATTTGGCTCATAAATGGCAGTGATGCACCATAATTTTGTATTTCATTCTTATATGGTAGTGCTTTGCCACATTTTGTATTTCCCCCATATATGATAGTGGTTTGCCACACTCTTGTACATGCTTCATTTATGAAATATATGACTTTTTTGTACATGGTTCATGGTTCGTGGTTCATTCCGGTTATCTCTTTTGTGTCCGATAGTATTTTGCTTCATGAAATCATATTTCAGTTTCCATTAGAGTACACATCACATATAATCTTTTTTTTTTTTGTGCAAAGTACTGTCTTTTGCTAAACAACAACATGGTTATGTTGCTGTAGCAAAAAACAACACACTCTGCCCAAATTTTTTTTTGCAAATATGGTCGTCAGTATAAGCGACGATACTCCTAGCAGGGTTGCCGGTATAAGCTACGGTACACCTAGCAAGCACCGATATGCATGATAGTACACCCAGGCGGGCGTTGATATAGGTGCTGGTATGGATCGGTATGAGCATCGATATTTTCGACACTCATATTGACGATTATATCGACGCTTATACCAATCGCCTATACCGACACTTTAATACCGACGTGTATATCGACAGTTACACTGATGTCGGGGAAAAAATACCCACGTTGAATTTCCTCGGTAAAAGCCTCGGTACATGGTTGATATGTTGTAGTGTATGGAATGAAAATGTCTAGGTCTAGTCTACTCTATAAAGAAATTTTGACATGATTATTTATTGGGAAAACTCTTTACTTTTCATGTTGATCATAATGCACTACTACATCTGGTGAAGCAACAAAATCTAGTAGGCTGACCCACCAAATGAGTCTTATTACTACAAGAGTTTGAGTATGATATTGTTCACAGGCTAGGAGCTAGTCATGCAATTGCTGATTTTTTGTCACACATTGATCATGGTGAACCATCGAAAGAAATTGATGATAATCTTCTGGATGCGGATGTCTTTGTTTTTGTAGAAATTGAAGAGTCTCTATAGGCATTCCCCACCTGCTATGAAGAAATGGTGAGTTTTTTGGAAAATGGAGTAGTACTCTCTCATTTACAATTAGCAGCACAGAAGAAACCAGGACTCTAGAGCCACCAATTTACAATCATTATGACACAAGTATATCAAAAAGACCCTACAAGTGTTTGGATGCATTTTGTTCCTCTGCACAAATTTGTTGCAGTAATTCAAGAGGCCCATGCTTGTGAAGATGGAGGCCACTTTAATCCTTCAATTACTATGTGGAAGATTCAGCATGCCTTATTTTGGTGGCCTACAATGTATGCAAATGTACTTACTACAATGTGGAACTGTGATACTTGTGAGCATACTGGAGAACCACGAGACAACCATCATTTTCCATTGCAATGAATCCTCCCATTGGAACCATTTCAAAAGTGGGCCCTTAATCTCATTGGTGCAAGCAAACCTCTTACAGCCCAGGCCGGGGTGCTATACATTTTGACTTGTACTGACTATTGTACACGATGGGCAGAAGCATGGGCTACAAAAAATGCTACGGTGATGATACTTTCTAAGAAACTCCAGCTCGAAATTTTCCCATGATTTGGTTTGCCATTAGAATTAGTGCCTGATTGTGGCACTCATTTTTTGAACCACCCCATCTGAGAATCGACTCCTAAATATCAAATCAAATGCAAATTAAGTTCAACGTATTATCGAAGAGCCAACCATGTAGCAAAAAGTAGGAGTAAGGTTGTTCTGCACATGTTGTAGAAAATTCTTTTGGATTCTACAGATCAATGGGGACACATATTTCCTACGATACTTTGGGCATACCAAACATCCTATAAAGTCTCGGTAGGAAGTACACCTTTTAAACTCTTGTATGGATAGGAAGCAATCCTCTCCTTTGAGTTTGTGGTACCTAGTCTATGGATTGCAGTGTAGGAGTGCTTACTTTCGTAAGACTCTTTTGCTAGTAAAATGGATAAATTGTGATAGCTAGAAGAAAATAGATATGTTAGTTTCTTGTTACTTCTAGAAGTGTAGAATAGATTGAGAAAATGACATGAACAAAGTTTATGGATGCAAATTTTTTTGACCCGGTGAGCTAGTACTATATTTCCACTCCAAGATGAACAAAAAATAGGCAAGCTAAAGTTATGGTGGACAAGTCCATTCCAAATTCATGAAGTATGCAAAAAACTACTTTTTGGCTAGCTACATTGTCTAGAGAACTTTTACCTATGGCCATTAACGGGTCAAAGTTGTGGTCCTATCAATCCTCCAACAAATAATCTTGTTTTTAAAAAGAAGAGAGAAAATAATAAAACGATAGAAATAAAGCATAGTTCAATATGGATATCCTTCAATGTGCAACATGGACAAGTAACTACCCAACATGCAAAATTGTACGAGTACTAAAAAACAGCAGGTCTAGAGTAAAGACAATATATGTAGCAATCATGATGCATACCTAGCACTCACTACTCAGAAAGGCAGGTAATAAAAGGGTGCAAAATTTCCTTAATTCATGTTATTTGCCAAACAAGAAAATAGTGCTCTATGAAATTGAATTCTTATGCACATTATAGCAGAACAAATAGTTCAGCATTGGTGGCCAATTTCTTTGATGCCCATCTGTAGAATATTCCCAATTATCTCTCTCAATAGTAGGCAAATTGGTTTAAGTGGCATGGCTTGCTGAAAGTTGCACTTATCGATTGGCACATTATCCATCCACACCCACTCTCACAAAAAATAGTGATAGCTCGACAGACAAACGACAACAACCTAAACAGAGTGCATGTCTCCCTATGGATTGGATAGGGAAAATCCTTCCAAATATCACCGGAAGTGATTGTAGAAGGACTACATGTAGCGAGTGAGGGCCCCAAATTCGCCAACTTTATTTTCCTGTCCGCTCCTATTGCCAGATCAATTATCTGGTCGAAGGATCTTGTTGCTTCTAATGTATACATATAAAATATCTCCTTAATCATTGACTACAATCTATCCACAAAGAACTCTTGCAACAACTCTTTTGAAGGAAAATCGTCATCCAAAAACTATCTCACGGTTGACCTAAAGTTTGAAGCATATTATTGCACTATACCCTTCTGGATCATGTACTATAATGTTGCATATAATTCCAAAACTCTTTTGGCAATCCAGAATCACTCAAAAAAGGCCCTCTTTTAGGTCATCATACTTTTTAAAATAGTCAGAAGGATATTCAATTAAGCATTTGATTGCATTACCAGCTAAAGTAGCTTGGAATATCTGTTGTTTGTGATCGCCATCATGCACCATTCTATGGTTACATGCGTACTAGTTCTCAAAAGTCCGAACATGTACATCAGGATCTTCTTTCGATTGGCCATACAAAGGGGTGTACTGTTACCCAAAAAGTGGACTTCTATTCCGTATCTTTTCACCAGAATCCTCTTCGTTAGTGGTGATCGAGTCTTGAGTAAAGTCTTCTAGTGTGATAGGTTGAGCGATAGGTACTAGTGCTAATGCAAACTCTAATTGGGTTTTGCTACCACCGCTTTGGCTCAAGTCTGTAGGGTACTTTTCTTCCTCTTGTTGGCTCTACCCATTGGCTCTGCTAGATTCCCCTCGCAAAGCTTTAGCTAATTTTTGGCTCTTCCACTCAAACATCCAATCATCCAAGATTAACAACATCAAGACACCATTTTCCACCCATAGCAACAATTCTTCTAGGATCTTTGCTAATTGTGCAATTGAAATATCTTCTAAACACAGAGTTCCTAAGGTCTCCTTTGATAAGTTTGTCTAAGTATTCATGACGTTGATCGTTTCGCAAGTATTCCTTGCCACTCTACAATGGCATCACTCTAAGAAGAACTCCATCTCAAGAGCAAACCCCATCCCATCATGGTGGCCAATTTGTTTTGTGCTATGAGATATCAGATTAACATACAACACCTCCAAAGGGATAAATTCAGGAATGGGGATTATGATTACACCATGGTAACCATAACATGCGTTTTTGTTCCTTTAAATTTCCGCTACAAACTTGATACGATTTAAGGTTCATTGACACATTACAAATCTCAGCCATTACACCGTAAGATTTAGAATACTTCAAATAGACTCATAGATTTCACTGATATAAGATATTCTACAATTGATACCAGAATTTGGGGTCTAGTAATATACATTACACCATAACATCACATATAGATATCTCCATCCGATCTTGAGACTTAATTGCACACTACAAACAATTCCCCATTCACCAATAGTTCCGTAGGATCTTTGTTACTTCTGTATAATATCCCTGACTCACCATCTCTTCCATTCTGCACAGATACGTTACACCCCTATGTTCTGCTGCTATATCACACCATTCCGAACTTCCTGATATCCAAGACACAACACTTTTGGAAATAACTCTTCAGATCTCTTACAAAAATTGCCTTCTCCTATAACAAAGAAATATGAATAAAAAAATATTGGTAAGTCCGTTTTGGTGGCTAACATCTCACCTGCATATGTTTGTTAAGGCATGCATCAACACAAGTATGTCATTGTGTATACTCACATGCGCACACACACACACACACGTATATATATATATATATATATATATATATATATATATATATATATATATATATATATATATATATATATATATATATATATATATATATATCATCTCGTCATTTTTCTTTTTGATGAAGGTTATTAATTTTATTTTTATCTTTTGTTTTTGGATACAGAAATTGTTTATAGTTTTTTCCTTGTTCATTTTGTATTAGATTTTCTATTTGTTTGTATGTTTCAGGATTTATAATGATCTTTTTTTACCACGTGCATATGTTATGTGATTTGATTTATGGATTGCATGGTTGTATGTAATGGTCTCTATAAATAGCAGAGAAGAAAGCAGGAAAGATCTGCAAGGCAATCAAGCAAATCCAAAAAGTGGTTATTATTATTAAGAGCAAATCCAAAAGCAACCGAGCGACAACAAGTCTAAGAAGAGCATTATTATTGTTATTGTTCTTTTCTATATTATTTTCCCCCGGAATCGATCTAAATGAATTGACATGTAGAAGTGTACATTGCACCGACCGCCGACAAGACTAAGAAGAGTCTTATTATTGTTATACTTCTTTTCTATCTTATTTTTCCCCGGAAATGATTTCAATGAATTGACATCCAGAATCTTTTGTTGTGTGTGTGCTTTATCCGATGTGCAGGTATTCATATGTGGATTGACGTGTATGCATGCACACATTGTGTACATGATTTTGTGTGTATGTTTATTGTATGTCTTCATGCAGACATTAATGTACTCTGGAATCTGCCTATTATGAGCATCGGACATGAAGATAGGGAACATATGCTGCCAATTCGAAAAGTAGTGTACACGCCCACGAGTCTGACAATAAGCAAAATATACTAAAAATGTGGCAAGATAAGGACTACACTCTGTCAGCAGCAAACGTCGAGTATGAACAGAACTTGCGCGACGAGAGGGCGATATATGCCGCTCTGGAGAATGAAACCCATAGCTTGAAAGACAGCTACTAGTTTGTCGTAGACGACACACGCAGGTGGCAATTGCGCTAACAGGGATGGTACATGGAGCCCACCTCGTCCATTCGCGAATCACAATCCCGGAATCGACCAACGGATTGGCGGAGGTTAGAGAGAGACCGTCGAACTAAAGTACATGGTTGCTCGAAAAGTGCCATCTGTCGCGTCAGCTCAACAAGCTTGTACGTATGTATGTATTTTCAAGAGGCATGTGGCCTACATCTCGTCAGCCGAACGTGGCTAACATGTGCCCACCATTCGTGATAATTTAAAGAAGCATTCCTGCATTACCTTTGTTTGGTTAGATGTCATCATAAAAAGTAAGCTGACCTATAATTGGAATATTAGAAATAATAATAATACTTTATTACTATCCACAGATTCTTGTGAGTACGTTTATCCATGCCACATAGACCTCTCCTTTATGCTCTGTCTAAAAGATTCTTGGGCTCTCCGTGCACTGTATCTGGTCCGAAATGAGGAACCAGGTTTAAAATCCCTCACTATGACATGAGCCCCATAGGACTATACGAGAGTTCTCCTGGAATGTCTCACTATCATGATGGCTCCATAGGAAGATAGCTGAGTTCTTAAAGTAAAAGAGCCTTTCGTTCAAGAACTAGTGTAGGAGAGATTTCAGAATTTAACTTGTACACGCCCATGTCCTACTCAAGAATCCAATAATACAGGTATTTGAGAATGCCTAAACACATCTTACCTTGATAACTTTTTAATCATATTTTAATGCAAATAGATTATCCTAAATTAGGGAGATCAAATTTTTTTTTATAAGAATACATTTCCTAGGAAAAGAAAAAAAAAAGTTTAATTAGGGAGATAAAGAGCATGTTCATAACATAGATCCATTATTACATATCTACTTGAGATGCTTTTCAGTTGTCGATCCTTCCTTCCTTTGATTATTGCGAGTCATACTTGTTTAACCACTCTAACAGGGTTCCCATTATATTTTATGTATTTAATTTGATGGTTGATGTTATTTCTTAAGGTAATGAAAAGCTATTCAAAGAGAAAGAAATATTAGATTATCTAGAATCATTTAATAATCTCTATTTCATCTTCACCATGGAAATTGATCGTGTGTATACAAATTTCAAAGTAGATTCAATATTTGCTACACAAGAAGGTTATTCATTTGATTTTATTCTCATTGGTTCTTTCTCTCTATAGCTTGCCATCCTAAACCGTCGATTTCTATACAAATTCCAAAGTGCAATGAGCCCTATTCAAGAAGTTGATTCATTCGAATTTATTCTCGTTGATTTTGTTTCTCTGTAGCTTGCCATCCTAAACTATGGGTGATAGAAAGAAGGTAGATTGAAGATGTCGTCTAATAAACGTTCTTAGCAACGTCTTTTTAAAGATTACTTGAAGATTTACTTTTCTTCTCGAATTCATGTAGTAAGAACTCACCATAATCATGAATCGTCTTGTATGATCTCGTATCTAGGAGAATTTTCAAGAATAATTCTTATTCCAGTCCATCACAAAAATCTTTATATTGAAAAAGAAAAGTTATCTTCTCTCTTACTTCATCAACATCTTAAACATATTCAAGACACTTTTCATTCTAGGGTAAGTGCTAATATTCATTATACCATTTTCCTCTTTTCCACTCATTTTCCTAGGATCCATAACCACAAGGGCTTTTGAGGAAGATTTTTATAACATCCGTTGTATAGATGGTAGATCATTATATAAAGCCCAATGTTACATATTTTTCTTATTCCCTTCTTTTGGACTATTTACACAAAAACCTAATTGAATCCTATGGTAAGTCTTTGAGAATATCCAAATTATATGAAAAACTTAAGGTAAAATAGAGAGAGCACAATAAAATTCCAGATCATGAAGAAAACATTTGGGATCCCATCAAAGCTTTTCTTCCTTCCATCATGAAGAACATGTGTTACCTCCTCTAAGTCTAATCCAACAATGCTAATATTTTACTCACTTTGGAAATTAGTAACATATCTCCCTTATTTTCATACTCTAAACATGAGACTTTAAAGAGCATATCTATGAGGTGTAGCATGATAAAGATGTTAATCAATTTTCTATAGTGTCTATTCTATTGAAGTCATTTATGATGGTGTGCTCATTGAATCTTTGTTTTGCATGTTGATACATTTTCGTAGTGATGTGTGTGAACACACTCAAGATCAGCTAGTCACATATCTTTTTTGTTCCAAAAGGGAAGTTTGGCCTTGGCCTACTCTCCTAGAATTTAACTAAAAAGACAAGTTACAAGTGAGTGGGATTAGTGCCCTTGGGCCCCCGCGGATCCCACAAACCAGGGGTAGAACTTGTGGATCTAGAGAGTGTTGCAAAGGAGGCTAATAACCCTCTCATCGCCCTCATGTGGGGCCTTGGGTTTAAGCTTATTGTTCTCAATGAGAAACACTTTATGATGCCTAAAGGTTGGGGACCTCTTGCAGTTGGAGATTCTTTTACATAGAGGAACAGAGACTTCTTAATTGCCCACTCTTTAGGAGGGTGCCCACAATTGTAGGCACACTTCTCTATCCAAATCTTCTAGGTGAGGGTTTCCCCTCTTATAGCAGTCCACAATGCTACCAAGAAGTCGATCGCTTCACCCTGAAGTGGTTGCTTCCAAGTGATTTGATCATGTAGTCTCTAAATATTCCCAAGGGTCCACCAGAGTAGGTGAGACTTAGGGCACGTGAAGAATATGTGACCTAGATCCTCAATATTGTGGCGACAATGCTTGCACCACGGTAGAGCAGCACATATTTTGCTAGCCTTTAGATTGGTCCAGATACAATGGTGGAGAATTTGCCACATGAGAACCAACTTTTTGATCTCAATGAGGAGATGCCAAAGAGACATGAACTTCAAATCCCAATGTAGCCTTGTCCAAGTTAGGCACCACTTCTTTTTTAGACTTGTTTGGGACAGAATCTGGGAACCATTTAAAAAGGCATAGGGTAGTCCACCAAACTTGCCAGGTGCACATGTGGAGTGCCTAAAGCACTATCTCCTCATTCTTGAAGACCAAAAGTAAGTGGTTCACCGGCAAAAGCTGGCATTTTCTCACTATCAATCTGCATGGAACCACTCTTTACAAAGCATAGACACACTGACTCTAAAGGGGGCCTTGGACCAAACAATTGACCAAGAAGGAATATTTTTAATAATTCATCTTGATTTGCCAAGATACATTCCATAATTAAGGATACCGGGGATCCCCATTAGCCTCACAAGAACCCACCACCAGTGGGCGTCCCACATTGCTGACCATCAAGGAACAAAGCACTCCATCCTGCATGGGAGCCAAGAGTGGAAAAACAATCAAGACTGAGGGAGCCCAAAATGTAATGAACGATCGAAAATGTCCAAACTTTAAACCAATGTGATATGGAAGCTGCATTAGAATTAATGACAACCTTTGTCTCCGAACTAAAAATCATGATGGCACTTGGATTTTCATCACGGTGGACTCCAACATGGGATGGGGCCAACACTGATTTTCTTGAAGGTGGTCACAAGAGTGGCCCAACTACCCAACGTGAAGGCACTTTGGAGAGAACAACATGTGGGACAAGTCATGGCAGACAAGAAGAAGCCATGAGGCTTTTCACAAATACACTTGTACATTTAGTTGGTAATACATTTTATAATGTGTTGTTCTCCAAGTTTCTTCTTCTTCCTTGTGATGTCCGTGTCCTTTCACAAACCTCCAATCTCTAAAAATTAGTATAAAAAAAGGTCACTACTTCATTTAGACCATCACCCCTACCCCTCAGGTCATAGCTCAGAATGGCACAAAAATTGGTGAGCATACTCATGGCAATAAGGAGTTCGAAATACCTTTTCTATGTGGCATCAAAAGTTTGATTTGAGCTCATTTGAGCCTCAAAACACACTATCATAGTGACTCTCTAGGCAATTTCATCCTATTATGCCAAGCACATATATAGGTTTCAATTCAATAATACAAGCAACACAAAGTTTTCTACACTTAGCAATGGCTTGACAAGGTGTTTTTATTCAAATTTCTGAGATACAATCAATTTTCTACATCAAGTTATTTAATCACAATCCATGGCTGAAAGCAAAGATGTATTTCATATGTCAGCTATTGAGGGTAAATTGGATAGTACTAATTACCCATGGTGGGCATATGTGGTATTACATGTTCTACTAGTGAAAGCGTTGTGAAATATTATGTAGACTATTGAAAAATGTCCTACTACAATAGCGCCTTCTTGACTGAATGGTCTTCCCTCCGGGACCATGTTGGTGTAGCTGTAGCCCTACATGGTCTTCCCGGCCCTACAAATACACTTGTTTAAGGTTATATAGATGGTGTTGAAGATAGTGATTTTCAATTTCTTGGTCATGGTGCAACTCCCATTGCACCTACTATAGAGCAACTTCATTTGGATGTGAGAGATGCAAAGGAACGTGCATTGATAGCTTTGTCTATCAAATGTGCCATTATCCCTCATATGCCCTCCTACAAGATAGCAAAAGATGTTGAGGACAGTCTTAGAGTATTATACCAAGAAAGAAATGAGGCTCGTATTGCTTACCTCCAAAAATAGTTGGAGAGTGAGCATATGAATGAAGGCGATTCTATGGATAATTTTTTGACAAAGATCAAAGATTTGAAAAAGCAATTGATTTCTCTCGATGAACTCTTTTCAGATACTTCACTTGTGTAGACTCTTCTTCATAGGCTTCTAGATTTATGTTAGAGTCTTGCTTCTCCTCAGTTGGTGATCAAAGAAAATTTAAATGCATTGACATTTGAGGAGTTAGTCTCCACATTGTTATAGGAAGATCAGTCTATCATAACAGGTCACTTATGTGTGTTGGAGATCAATCTTTCTTAGATAGTTACAAGGGCATAGGTAAATGGAGGTCATCCACTAGTAAGTAGAAATATATTAGTACTACCCAATCAAAGAAATATGAAAATGAGGACAAGAACGCAAAAAAAGAAAAAACAATTTTTCAAGTATTGTAAGGAAAATGATCATGTCAAAAAAAGTTTTCCTAAACTAGCTACAAAGGAAGAAAAGAAGAAAAGAGTCTAGAATGGTTATCATAGAAGCCTTTACGCCTAAAACAAGGTTTGTTAATCTTGTTCAAAATGAAGAATCATCATTTGCTAGTGTTTGTAGCTGTTTATTATCTTCACATGAAGACTTTATGACTGAAGTAGATTCAGATGCTTGATACTTTTAAAATGATGCAATCAAATATATCACCTCACAACATAGTTTCCTCAATTCACTGGGCCTACCTCTATAGGGAATACTATCACATGTGCTAACAGATCCTCTTATCTTGTAATGGGATTTGGAAAGATCACTTTGACTAGCCTTGATCGCAGTTCTTTCACAATGTGAAATGCTTTATATGTGTGAGGGATCAAGAAAAACCTCTTGTCAGTTTCAACATTAGCCAAGATTGGCGTGGTTGTCAAATTTTTTATGATAGATGTAGAGTTATTGATCTCTCGAATTGTGTTTTATTATTGATTCTTGCATTCTATGTTGTGGGTTGTATAAGCTCATAGAATATGTAAACTCCATGAATGATTAATCATGTGCAGTTCAAGATTTCTCAAGATATCTCAGATGTAAAGCTTTGGCATGCATGCTTTGGTCTTTTGAATTTTACTAGTTTGCTTAATTTGCACAAATATGAAATGGTGTCCTCTCGACCCAAACTTGAGGTACCTTTCGAACATGTCTCTCAAGGCTATATTTTAGGCAAAATGCAATATTCCTCTTTCCCAAAAGATGTTTTAGTTAGAGCTCCTAAAAAATTGAAGCTTTTTCATAGTGATGTCTATGGTCATATGTAGAAACCTTTATTTGGGAACTACACTGTTGGCAGCAGCAGTCAAGGCACTGAAGGACTCACAAGACAAGGAAGCCAAAGAAGGGAGCCAGAGTGGAGAGAAGGCACAAGCAAACTAAGTAGTCAACGAAGATCTGGCAAGTAGGCCATTCATATTTTTCCAAAACAGCATCTTCATAACAGTGATTCACATCACTACAAATCATTGTAAATACCATTTCACCTTTTGTAACTCCATTTTGTGCAAGCCGAGGAGTCCTCGAGCTTGAGGAGTATTAGAAGTATCATAGTACCAATTTTCATGATTTTTAGACTCCGTTTGAGCCTCCAAATAGGCCCTAGAACCTAATTTTTAACTAGGCCGGACACTAGGTCTGGACAATGCCAAAAGCTAGTAAAAAACTATAAATAGAGCTAGAGAGCTCATTTTTGAGGTGAGCTTGTAATAGGTTTGAACTTGTAAGAGCATTTTGGAAGTAATCTAAGGAACTCCATTGTCCTTCTCTTTGTCTTGCCGTGTGTGCACGTGTGTGTGTATGTGTGTGCATGTTAGTGTGCTTCTCACTCACACACTTGTTCCATCACTTGTTCGAGGTCTTCATACCATCCTCACGTCTTCCCGGATTGACATTAAAGGAGGTGCTACTCATCACTGAGCTACACCAAATTTTGGCACCGTTGCTGGGTACCGAGCTTTGAGGACGAGCGTGTGATGGTAAAACGAAGAGTTGAGGCATTGGAGTCATAGGTATTTTCTTCACTTTTATCTATTTTCTTTTGTTTTCTCTTCACCATCATCATCCTCATCATCTCCCACCTCCATCTCCATCATCGCGAAAAATTTCAGTTCTTGGTCATATCACCCTACCCATACCATTCCCCTCATTTCACTTGTGAGAGAGAGCGAGAGAGCATATGTGTGTTTGTGCTATTCTGTGTTTTTTGAGATTTTCAACAGGAATCAGCATCCCCTGCAGCTGTACCAGCTTTAGCAGGTAAAAAATTTGACTGTGCAGGTCCCAAGGCGTTGACCTCTGTCAATCGCGACCGACAGAAAAAGTGAACATTTTGCCAAACAAAGTGCATAATCATGATCTGCATGCCTAGAGCTTCCTAAATATGTGTTTAAAATCTTAAAACTCCTCAGTTTTCTCTCAATCACGATCGACGCGTCAATCGCGATCGACAAACGACGACGCACACTTGCCGAGAGCTCTGTCAATCGCGATCAACACATCAATTGCAACCGACATAGTCAACGACCGACTGACCACGACCGACAGAATATTCGCGTGCCACATGTCAATCACGATCGACCCATCAATCGCGATCGACAGCCCCAACAGGCCTATCAATCGCGACCGACCCAGTCAATGACTGTTTGACCACGATCGATAGAACCCTCGCGACAGACCTGTCAATCGCGATCGACCCATCAATCGCGACCGACAGAGTCAACGACCCTTTGACCATGATCGACTGAATTTTCGGTGCACGTGTCAATCGCGATTGACCCATCAATCGCGACTGACAGCCACGACGGACCTGTCAATTGTGACCGACACATCGATCGCGACTGACATATCAATCGCGATTGAGAGACCACTCGATCGTGATTGACGGGAAATTTCGGCCAAGTTTTTAGGGTTTTTAATTGAAGACTTTGGGCTAAGTTTGGACATGAATATTGGGCTATAGGGCACATAGGGAGGCCATAAACAAATAGTTGGAAAAGACCCTGTTTGACTGTTAGCCTGTTTGGACCCCGTTTTAACCCTAGAACCTTGAACAATCATAACTTTCTCATACGAAATCCATTTGCCGTGATTTTTGTTTTTTTGGAAAGCTCGTGGGGAGTACAACCCAGGGGGAAGAAAAACTAAGGGATCTTTAGGATTGTTTTCCAAAAAGCAAAGAACAGTTTGATCTTTGAATTGCATGAATGAACATGGTCTGATGTATCAATGGAATTCAGGTCTTGAGCTAACATTGGGACTTTTGCAGGTCCTTTGAGAGCATCCAAGGGTACTCAAAGCAAGAGTAAGTGCAAGCTTGGGAATATGCTTCCTGGGCACACAAGGGCAACCGAGGAGAGAAACTAAGGTTGGAAATTCTCAACACCCTTTGTCAATCCCTAACTTAGGCTAAGTATGGATAGAGGTTCTGATTAGTTAGGGATACATTAAGCACGACCAAGTCCAAGAACTCTAATCACTCAAGTGCAAGTGCGAGGAGATTACATTTGCGAAACAACCTAAGGGAAAATAATTTAAATTGAGCGAACACACTCAAAGTACAATAAAACTTAAGTGTTCCTTGCGACGAAGATTAATTGGACAAGAAGTGACGCCCTAAGGAAAATTAAAAAGAACAAGTGACTAATACAAAAGAACTCAGCAACGGAAATTGTACTTGGGAAATTTGGGGAATTCTTCAATTGGGCTTATGACCTTAGATCAGGACGACACCTAGGGAGAGATAGACAAAGTCTTAGGTCTTCAGAGGCTAGTGTCAATCATACTACTAGGTCTTGGGCCCAATAGTTGAGCCATCATTCGTACTACCCTAGCTTTGAGACTAGTGAGTCAGAGATGTCTCAAGGTATGGAGAGACCTACAGGAAGTTCAAGTGTGCCATATTTACATAGGGTGGAAGGCCCCTACAAGACGCAGCTGGAATACCTTAGGACCAACCGATTAGGTGCTAGCATCTATGAGGATGGCCTAGGAAGATCTGTGGTCCAGATTAAAAACCGTGGCCAACCCATTGGAATTGAACATCCAACCGTCAAATTTGAAAATGGAGCATACTTGGACAAGGAAGGAACCATAAATGCTGACCTCAATCAATGCTACACCACACTCGAGCAGGCCCATCAAACCCTCCTGGAGACACCCCAACCCTCACAGTTGCCAGGCGTCAAACAACTCGAAGCTTTACTTGAAGTCTACCAAACAGATAATCTAAGAGTCCGACATAATTTGACCCTACTCAGGAAACACATGGCTACCGCCCTGGAAGAGAACAAGCATCTGCAGAAGCAAAACGAAGAAAACCTAGAAGCTGCAATGGAAGGCTCCCCCCATGAGATCGACCCAGAACAGTTTAAAGCAGTCCCCTCAGATACAATGAAAACAATCCTAGAAATCTATGCCGATCTATTAGAAGCACATGATGGTCTGGAAAAGGAACGAGATGCAATACGCCGCCAGCTCAAGGAACAAGAGGAACAACCCAAGGTCATAGAGACAACCTCGACTTCAGAGGAGGTAAAGGCATTAACGGAGCAGGTGGCAAAATTGCAGAAGAAGTTACTGGAATATGAAAGACAACCCTCTCTAGTTATAGAACCAGAGCCAGATGAATTGGTACCCATTGAGGTGGATGAGTCGTATGAGGAACCATATGTTCCTATGCCGATGCCAGGAGGTCAGCAAACCTCGGAAGGAATGGACACCCTGGAAGTTGAAGTACCCAAATGGCTTCAGAAACTCGAAAAGATAGCTAAAACCCATGAGGATCGAGTGGCAATCCAAATCCAATCAATGGCTAAATTGGAAGACACTATCATAAGGTCACAATATTTTCGAAGTATGTCTCATCCCAGATGGATAGGCACCAACGATGATCAGTATGTGCCATATTGTGTACTCTTGGCATATTACAACGCAGAGATTCAACAATGATGTGGCAAGGCTCCAACCTTTGCCACACAATTCGGCCTTGACGATATCCTGGAGAGTGCTAAAAAAGGATCCATTCATCAACCTACCTGGCGGATATGACTCTTAGAAACTTACCCTGAAATGGTTCGTACCTGGAACAACATGCCACTATTTATCAAATACAACCCTTGTTATGTTCCAGTCATCCGAAGACGCACCTGGCCCGAGTTTACCATTGTTGTCAAGAACGTCAAAGGCTGTGCAAAGTGGTTAAATTATGTCTATCTAGCACCTCCACTAGGACCTCCCACTGTTGCTTATATGATTTCTACAATCCGTCATTGGAGCGCTCAACTACGGAACACACCGGATGTGATGGCACAGATGTGCATGAAGATCTTTGAATTAATGCTGATCACATTCAGAACATTCAAAAACATGAAAGACCCCCATTTCTTAGGAGTTGGCTTCACTGCAGGCAACCTAGACTTGGTATACGACATGAGCACCACTCCCTCAATAAAGGTAATATATGCCTGGCATGCAAGAATAAAATACCTCCCAGCTTGCTTCAAGCAGACCTTCGAGGAGATGTTCGTCACAGGGTTCTAGGAATATCACTCAGAAATATTCGTACCCAGGCCCTCACATCTCCTCCAACTATTCGCTGTGGAGAGGACCATCCACTCAGATCAATTGCGAGTACCACATCTACACGTTCCAGGTCCAGTTGATTGGGATGCATTGTTAACAGACCTAGCACGGGGGCTGCGACTAGAAGAACACCACCTTGCTTTAGATGTGGTTCAATACTATGTCCAATGCTGAGCTTGACAAGGGTCTGTCAGAGACGCCAGACGCGAGAGGGGGGGTGTTGGCAACAGCAGTCAAGGCACCGAAGGACTCACAAGACAAGGAAGCCAAAGAAGGGAGCCAGAGCGGACAGAAGGCACAAGCAGACTAAGTAGTCAACGAAGATCTGGCAAGTAGGCCATTCAAATTTTTCCAAAACAACATCTTCATAACAGTGATTCTCATCACTACAAATCATTGTAAATACCATTTCACCTTTTGTAACTCCATTTTGTGCAAGCCGAGGAGTCCTCGAGCTTGAGGAGTATTAGGAGTATCATCGTACCAATTTTCATGATTTTTAGACTCCGTTTGAGCCTCCAAATAGGCCCTAGAACCTAATTTTTAACTAGGCCGGACACTAGGTCTGGACAAGGCCAAAAGCTAGTCAAAAACTATAAATAGAGCTAGAGATCTCATTTTTGAGGTGAACTTGTAATAGGTTTGAACTTGTAAGAGCATTTTGGAAGTAATCTAAGGAACTCCATTGTCCTTCTCTTTGTCTTGTTGTGTGTGCGGGTGTGTGTGTATGTGTGCATGTTAGTGTGCTTCTCACTCACGCACTTGTGCCATCGCTTGTTCGAGGTCTTCATACCATCCTCACATCTTCCCGGATTGACATTAAAGGAGGTGCTACTCATCACTGAGCTACATACACATACTTTGTGACTCTCATTGATGAATTTTCTAGGCATGCATGGGTTTATCAATTAAAATAAAATTCTAAAAGTACTTATGTGCTTTAAATAGTTCTAGGTTATGGTTGAAAATCTATCAACATGTAAAATGAGTACTCTCCATTTTGATTGAGAGGGGGAGTATATGTCTTTTGAGTATAATACATTTTTGGTTGGGCATGGATTAAAACATCAGTGTATAGTTTAGCGTACACCTCAAAAAATGGAGTTGCTAAAAGAAAGAACAGGTCTCTGATGGAAAGAGCAAGGGTATGGTCAAAAGTGAGGATTTACCACATTGCTTCTAACTTGAGGTTGTTATGTGTGTAGCATATGTGCTTAACAAGTGTGAGGTTGTTATGTGTGTAGCATATGTGCTTAACAAGTGTCCCATGAAATCATTGCAATCGATCACTCCTTATGAGTTTTGTCATGGTTGTGCACTATCTATTGTTCATCTATATTTAATTGTTCAAAATATGTATTAATGCCCAAAAAAATGCAGAAAACACTATATTATAAAGCATTAATATGTATTTTTCTTTGGTATGAGTCTAAAAGCAAAGGCTATCCTCTATATCATCTACAAGTTGAATGCATTTTGGTTATCCATGATGTTGTTTTTGTGGAAAATGGAATTCAATAGTTATTTTCATGTACAAGGGAGACATCTATTAGCTCAATAGTGTATGACATTGTGTTGCCTCTTTTTAGGAGTGGACAATGAAGTTCTCGTCCAAATGAGGAAATTTCTCAGCCTTAATGGGTTCCAAATAATGATGCGAATCAGTCCATTTCTAATGTAGATATACATGATGCACTCTTTGATGAGAGGGGTGAGATAGAAGAGGCAAATTAGATCCACCTTTGCCATACCGTACTCATTCAAGCTCTCATAGAGCATCCTTTGCATCAAATTGTTACATGTTGTTTGCCTCTAGTCTTTGTGATGACAATGCTCTTGTTTCTTATGATGAATAATATAATTCAAAAAATTGGTTGGCTGCTATGCAATCAAAACATGATGCTATTACGAAGAATGGCATTTGTTATTCATGTGATTTGACTTCAAGAAAAAAGTCATTGATAGTAAATAGGTATTGAAGCTAAAGCATTTGACTAATGGAACAATTAATAGATATAAGGCTAGGCTTGTTTCCAAAGTTGATGCTCAAAGGATCGGCATTGATTTTGATGAGGTCTTTGCTCCCACCTACAACATGACCACCATTCATAGCATTTGTGCACTTGCAACTCATCATGGTTGGAATGAACATAATTATTTGGACATTCAAATTGCATTTTTGAATGGTGACTTCCATGAACAAGTGTAGGTATTTCAACCCCTTATGCAAAAAGGGCAAGAGAACAAAGTGTGCAAGCTGAAAAAGGCATTATATGCATTGAAACAAGTACCATGTTCTTAAACAGTACATGCCTACTTGTTTGCACATAGTTTTGAGAATATTCCAATTTAGAGCACCTTATATGTTCAGTGTGCACATGACATACTCCTGATCTCTAATGTATATGTTGATGATATGCTGCTTATTGGTCCTAATGAAAAGCATATTGCTGAACATTAGTCTGATTTGCATTCCTCTTTTGAGGTGTCTAATTTTGGGCATTAGCATGATTATTTGGACATTCATTTTATGCAAGTTGATGGGGGAATAACCTAATGTCAAAACAAACATATTGACACATTATTGTAGCATTTTGTCCCTTGAAGGTTGCAAACCTATTGCCACTCCCATGGAAACATGTTTAGCTTTGAATTTTCATGATGTTGGAGATGCATTTGATGTTGTTCTCTATCAGAACCTTGTTGGATTCTTGATTTACATATTCATAACTAGAACTGATATTTAGTTTGCCATCTCTCAAATGAGCAGGTTTATGCATTGCAAGGTGTCATGCATTCATAAACACTTAAGCACATGTTTTGCTACCTAAGCGATACGTGCTACATGGATTGTGTTATCCAAAGATGGAATCAATGCTCCTAGATTTACATGCTTTCTTCTAACTCAGACTAGGCTCCTTACTATGAAATTTGTGTGTCCATTAGTGGTTTTTGCTTCATTCTCAGTAGCTCATGCATATGTTGGGTGAGCAAGAAGTGTTGGAGTTTATTGATCTCCAAAGTACAGCTAGAAGTAGATGAAACCCAACAGGACCTAGTTGACTTTTTCACAAACTTGTATGCACATACTAGTTTTCTTGCAGAGCAAACTGCTCTTTATTAACTTAGAATTTTCTAAAACTATTTCACACACATAGACTAGACTCTAAGAGCTTTCCAACAAGCTATAGAACACCTCAAACGGATAAATACACAATGAGCTATGACCTCTGCAATATGCAGCTTTAATGGAGACCTTGAAAGAGAGATGAACCTGAGAACACACATCACTTGTAGAGACTACTGCTCTTAAGTCACACCTCCAATGAATCTGAAACTTTCCCGAATACAAATAGACTTTGAGAGCTTTCTAACAAGCCAAAGAAAACATGATTTGGATACATACGCAAGGAGATATGACCTCTGCAAGTTTGAGGTTTAATGGAGACCTTCAGCAGGGGGTAAAACCAGAGAACACACACTACTTGCAGAGAGTACTGCTCTCAGCTCACAAATCCAATGATTATGAAAATTTACAGCAAGAAAGTAAACACGAAGAGATTTCAAATGAGCTATCAAACATGTAATTTGGATATATAATGAGGGAGATACAAGCTCTGCAATCTCTGCAATCTCTGCATACAAAACTACAGTAGCATAGAGATACACATATGACTCTCTTGGACTTCCCACAAGATCACGACTTTTCTCCTCTTTTTATAGCATGCGAAACTAATCTAAAACCTTCATAATACATCTAAATTCATGGTAGAGACTTGGGTGGAGGTATTACATGACTCCAGTGCTCAAATAAGCAAAGTATTGATGGACTTTGAGAACTAGCCACATCGACCTTCCACTAGGACACCACTGTAGCTCCCTTGTGACTCACTAATTTGACTCACCATGTTCTAGAACTCACGTGGTATTTTTGCTATCTTTTATGAATAATATGAGCCTTCTTGAAGTATTTGAAGACTTCCCAAAGGTATTTACATAATTTGAAACTTGTACCCTACATAAAACAAATGTTCGCAACATTCTCCCCCTCAAAATTCAAAGGGTATTTCCTTCATGCCAAGAATATAGTTGAATCTTTGAAGCTTCGGTCCATCCAAGGATTTGGTGAAGATATCTGCAAATTGATCTTTTGTTCCCACAAAAGAAACTTGTACTTCATTGTTTATGGCCTTCTCTCGAACATAATGATAGTGAACCTCTATATGCTTTGTTCTAGCATGAAAAATAGGATTTGAGGTCATATGAATGATGCTCAAGTTATCCCCATATATCAGTGGTACATCAACCTACACATTCAAGTCATGAAACAACTTTTTAAACAACATAACCTCAGTAGTAGCCAATGCTAAACCTCTATACTCAGCCTCTGTAGAAGATAAAGCAACTGTAGGTTGTTTCTTTGAACTCCATGTTAATGTCTTGTTTCCTGCTATTACCACATATCCACTTGTGGATCTTCTGTCATCTTTGCTTCCAGCCCAATCTGCATCACTAAAGACTTTAAGAGTTAGATCAGCATCATGACTATAAAATAATCCTTCGTTCATGGTACCTTTCAAATACCTAAGCACTCTTTTCGCTGCATGCATATGAGGTACTCTAGGTTCATGCATAAACTGTGACAATACTCCCACTGCATAGCATATATCAGGTCTAGTTTTTGTTGCATAAATCAAAGATCCTACCATGGATCTATACACATTCATATCATGCAACTCATCACCTTCCTTTGCACTCAACTTTACATTACATTCCATTGGAGTAGGAACAAATTTACATTCCTGCATACCAACCTTTTCAACATATCACATATATACTTTCTCTGTATCAACCACATACCTTCATCGCCATACACAATTTCAATCCCAAGAAAGTATCTAAGCAAACCAAGATCTGAAATTTTAAATTCCTTTCCCAAATTACCTTTTATCTCATCAATTGCTTTTGCATCATTCCCTGTAATCAACAAGTCATCCACATAAATGCATACATAGACACACATGCCATCTACATGTTTTACATAAAGTGAAGGATCAGCATGACTCGCTGTGTATCTTTGCAGCATAAGATACTTTACCAACCTTGCATTCCATGCCCTTGGTGCCTGCTTAAGACCATACAATGCCTTCTTTAATCTGCATACATGATTAGGACATTTTGCATCCACATAACCATCTGGTTGTGACATATACACTTCTTCATTTAACTCACCATTAAGAAAGGCATTCTTTATATCGAGTTGATATGTATTCCACCTTTTACTTGCACCTAAAGCCAACAAAGTTCTCACCGTTGCCATGCTTGCTACTGGACTAAATGTCTCCTCATAGTCCAATCCTTGAGTTTGATTATATCCTTTTGCTACAAGTCTAGCCTTATATCTTGACACACTACCATCACTATTTCTTTTAATCTTAAAAACCCACTTGCAACCAATTACCTTTTTCTTTGGTGTCTTTGGAACTAAATTCCAAGTCTTGTTATCCTGTAGTGCTTCCATTTCTTCGCTCATTGCTTTCTCCCACTTTTCATCTCCTTTTGCCTCATCATAACATATGGGTTCATTTTCCTGCTCAACTTTTGCCATAAAAGCATAATGAGTATTCATGAAAGATTCATACGTATACCTTTGAGGTTGCTTACTCACTCTTGAAGTTCTTCTTACCTCCAACGTAGATGCTCTTCCTTTCTTATTAGGAACCTTTGATGATTCTCCATAGTCACATACATCACTAATTTCCTCTCCTTCATCATTAACTTCAACAAGTTTGAGTTTACCTTTACTTTTAACACTAGGAGGTGAATCTTGCCTTAATCTTCCATTGAAAGGTAGCTCTCTTTCTTCATCCAAACTGCTTTTCTCATCACTTAAGCTTCTTGTGGGCTGAGGTAAGCACTCATCTCCTTCACCTGTATCTTCTTCATCTTCATTTATGACCTGCAAAATACAACCACCTTATTGGTATGAGGATTATAACATCTATATCCTCTTTGAGTATCTGCATAACCAATACATATACACTTTTATGATTTCACATCAAGTTTTGATCTCACTTCACTAGGTACATGTACATAACATACACAACCAAATACTTTCAAATGACTTACACTTGGTTTCCTTCCATGCCATACCTCATATGGTGTCAAATGGTGAACTCCAGCAGTAGGTACTCTATTCATAATGTACACACTTGTGCTAACAGCTTCAACCCAAAAAGAATTAGGCAAACACATATCATTTAGCATGCTTCTAGATGCTTCTACTATGATTCTGTTTCTTCTTTCTGCGACTCCATTTTGTTGTGGAGTATACCTGCATGTAACTTCTCTTTTGATACCTTCATCATACAAAAGAATCAGTAAAAGCTTGAGAGAAATACTCTCCCCCTCCATCGGATCTTAGCTTCTTAACATATCTTCCTATTTGCTTCTCGACAAATGATTTAAAATTTTTGAAACAATCAAAGACTTCACTCTTATGTTTAATGAAATACACAAATGTCATTCTACTATGATCATCAATGAATGATACATAGTACTTATTACCAGCCAAGGATGCCTCTTTAGTAGGACCCCATACGTCCATGTGTATAAGGTCTAGCAATCCACTGCTTACATAGCTTGAATGCTTGAAAGGCTGTCTACTCTGCTTACCCATTTGACATGCTTCACAAAGATGCACCTTATGTTGCTTAGTAAGATCAGGTAATCCTTCAACAATCCTCTTCTTTGATAGCTCCTTTAACCTGTGTACATTCATGTGTCCAATCCTTTTGTGCCATAGATCAAGCTCTGCTATTCGATACATACCATAAGAGAAATAGTTTGTATGATTTGGGTTTACCTTGAATGTAAACAATCTACCTTGTTTTTGACCTCTAGCAATTAACCTTCTTTGCTTTGGATCCTCAATGAAGCAACCTGCATGATTAAATCTTATTTGCAAACCTTTTTCTACCATTTGACCAACTGACATCAAATTCTTAGTGACCGTTGGCACATAAAGTACATCCTTCAAGCAATTTGTCTTGCTCTTCTCCTGCATAACAACATCTCCAACCTGCATAATCTTATGTGTTGTATCATCTCCTATTTCAACATGACCTTTACATGAAGGATTATGCATATTAGAAAACCATGAAGCATCATGTGACATATGATTAGAGCAACCACTATCTACATACCATACATCACTATTGCAATTCATCTTAGTTTCTACATTCATCATAAGAAGAGAATCATAATCATCACTTTTACCTTCAACTGCACAATTTCCTTGTTGTTTACCTCTTCTTGAATAGCCTCCTCTTCGATTACCACCTTGATTATTTTCATTTTGATAACAATCTTTGGCATAGTGTCCATACCTTCCACATATATAGCAATTGTTGTTATCTTCACTCCTTTGTCTTTGATTGTAGTTGTAGTAGCCTCTCGTACCTCTAGCGCTTGATCTTCCTCTTCCTCTTGTGTTGAGGAAGCCACTTGAAGTCCCTTGATCATCACTCCTTCCTCGACCTCTATTTGAACCTCTTCTTCCTCTGTTTCCACCTCTTGATGATCCTACATAAAGAGCTTGTCCTTGAGATCCTTTTTGATTTGAAGTAGAACCATTTAGATTCATCTCCTCCGTGAACATGAGGGCAATAAGTTGATCAAAATCTGGTAATTCTCCTCTAACATAAACTGAAGTAATGAAGGGTTTCCATCTCTCATCATCTTTGAGTCTGTTGAGAGTATGTGCAACCAAGTCCTCATCCTCCACATGAGCTTGAATTGATCCTAGTTGATCTGCAATCTCTTTAACTTTCAATATGTAATCATTGACCGATGTCCTTGTATCTTTCTTTATGTTATTCAACTCATTTTTGAGTTGAATCTTCCTTGCTCGTGTACCTGTAGCATACAACCTTTCCAATGCAAGCCAAACATCTCTACTTGTGTCTAGATCTTGTATGTGTCCTACCATTGAATCTTGAATATTTTGTGATAAAATGAATATAACCCTTTTGTCTCTCTCATTGCAAAGCCTAAATTCCCTCAATTGATGCTGATTTGGGTCCTCTGGTAATGTGGGTTTGATATCTATGCCATCAATCAAACCATACAAGCCTCTACCTTGCAAGTATGCTGTGATTCTAAACTTCCATGCTTGATAATTGGTCTTATCAAGCTTCTCTATTTGTGCATGTTGGTCTCCCATAATACAAATGTTAAGCTTCCTCCTTTAAGCCTTCTTTCCAATGTGTGTGATGAGAAGAAATATAATATTTACCTTGTAAATGAGGTATGTGCACCTTTCTTTGCTTGGATGTTGCTTGAGATGCCTCCTTGCAATCTTCTTCTACCTTTGTGTAGTGTTGATGATGAACTGCTTCTTTGATAGCTTCAAATTCTTCATCAAGATATGACAACCTTCTCCAAGCTTCATCTCCTTGCTCTGATACCAATGTTGGAGTTTATTGATCTCCAAAGTACAGCTAGAAGTAGATGAAACCCAACAGGACCTAGTTGACTTTTTCACAAACTTGTATGCACAGACCAATTTTTTTGCAGAGCAAACTGCTCTTTATTAACTTAGAATTTTCCAAAACTGTTTCACATACACAAACTAGACTCTAAGAGCTTTTCAACAAGCTATAGAAAATCTCAAACGGATAAATACACAATGAGCTATGACCTCTACAATATGTAGCTTTAATGGAGACCTTGAAATAGAGATGAACCTGAGGACACACATCACTTGTAGAGACTACTGCTCTTAAGTCACACCTCCAATGAATCTGGAACTTTCCAGAATACAAGTAGACTTAGAGAGCTTTCTAACAAGCCATAGAGCACATGATTTGGATACATACACAAGGAGATATGACCTCTGCAAGTTTGAGGTTTAATGGAGACCTTCAGCAGGGGGTAAAACCAGAGAACACACACTACTTGCAGAGAGTACTGCTCTCAGCTCACAAATCCAATGATTATGAAAATTTACAGGAATCAAGTAGACAATAAGAGCTTTCCAATGAGTTATCAAAAATGTAATTTGGATCTATAATGAGGGAGATAAAAGCTCTGCAATTGCTACATAAAACAAATGTTCGCAACAAGAAGCACCCTTTTATGACCACTTCTAGTTTTGAGGTTGAGTATAGGGAAACTTTCAAAGGGAGTATTGAGTGTGTGTGGCTTAAATAAATATTGGTAGATTTAAGTGTTGGACAGTCTTCTATCACCATAATCTTTACTAATAGTGATAGCGCATTGATGGTTGTGAGGAACCCTATGTTGCATATTCGCTCAAAGCACATTGAGGTGCACTATCATTATGTTAGAAAGAGGTTCTCTGATGGAGAGATCAGTTTAGCTTATGTTCCCACATAAGATAATGTTGTAGAACTTTTTACAAAGGCTCTACCTGGGGAGAAGTTTGAACCTTTCTACAAAGATTTGGGCTTACTTCCTTTTCTGGATTGATTCTTTCCACATAGCTCCAAACTTCCTTAGACATGAGTGCTAGATCCTTGTTCACCACATCACTCCCAAGGGGGGTTTGTTGATATATATGGTACTGATGTGTATAAACATACTTAGGACAATCGGGTCACATTTTTCCCTCTTTAAGAGCTTTTTCCCCCACCTTGTGTATACACCTATAATCCTAACATGTCACTTATCTTTGTACATTCACTCAGTAATACATTCTATATTGTGTTTTACTCCAAGATTATTATTCTTCTTCTTCCTCCATGTGTTGTTTGTGTGCTTTCCATAGACCTCAAACTCCAACATTGCATAACCTCATGAATGCTTCAGGTCTCTTCTTAGGATCCATTGGATTTCCTCTACACTACTTATTGAATTTTTCTTTTCATGGTAGAATCAATTTCATTTACAAATTTAAGTCTCCGTCAAATATTATGGTTTGCAAGTAATTTTCTCATTTCAATACCAAATTCAAGACTCCATAAAAACATTTTGGTTTAAATTTTTTTCTCTTGGTGGTATTTGTTTCTCCTTTTGGTAATCATAAGATTATAGAGCCTCCCTCTCTCTCTCTCTCTCTCTCTCTCTATATATATATATATATATATATATATATATATATATATATATATATATATATATATATACATACATATATATATATATATACACACACACACACACACACACACACATATATATATATATATATATATATATATATATATATATATATATATATATATATATATATATATATATATATATATATATATATATATATATATATATATATATATATATATATAGATAGATATATAGACACACACACACATATATATACATACACACACACACACACACACACATATATATATATATATATATATATATATATATATATATATATATATATATATATATATATATATATATATATATGTATGTATGTATGTATGTATGTATGTATATATATATATATATATATATATATATATATATATATATATATATATATATATATATATATACATATATATATATATATATATATATATATATATATATATATATATATATATATATAACAATACTCTTCTGTTCAAATATTTTTGCTATCCATGTTGTGATATTGTTGGAGTTTGGGGCCTGCAAAAGCACACAAGCAACACAAGGAGAAGAAAATGCTTGGATCACAACACAACACTTAATTAGTTACCAAGTGAATCTACAAAGACATGTGACTCGTTTTGGTTGAATATGTATATACAAGCCAAGGGAAGAAACCTCCTAAAGAGGGAAAAAGTGCCCTAGCGGCCCTTAGCATGTTCGCACACATGACTATCAAAATATATCAACAAATCCCCCCTTGGGAGTGATGCAATGAACAAGCAATTGGAATGCATGTACAATTTAGTGCCAAAATATGTGGACAAAAATCAATCCACAAAAGGAAGTAAGCCCAAAGCCTTGTGAAAAGCTTCGAAATTCTCCCTAGATAGAGCTTCTATGAAAAGGATTGAAATGTTATCCTTTGTGGGCGCATAGGACAAACTCATTTCTCTAGTAGAGAATCTGTCCATGACATAATGATAATGCCCCTCAATGTGCTTTGTGTAAGCATGGAACAGAGGGTTCCTCCCAACTACAAATGAGCTTTGAATGTAATTGAAGATGATGGTGGCAGAAGATTGACCAATACCCAAATCCGCAAAAAGGCGTGTGAGCCACACACTCAATAATTGCTATGAAACCCTATGCTCAGTCTCACAACTAGAAGTGGCCACAATAGGGTGCTTCTTGCTCAATCAATATATGCATGAGCTACCAAACCTGAAGGAAAAGGCACTAGTGGACACATGAGTGTCAGAGCAACCAACCCAATCTAAGTAAAAAAAAGCATGTAAATCTGATGGTAATGATTCCCTCTTTGGATAAAACAACCCAAGTAGAGGGGTAGCACTCAAGTGGCGAAACATGCGCTTAATTGCGTGCCATTTTTTGACACCTCGACAATGCATAAACTTGCTCATATGAGAGATATAAAGCTGAATATGAGTTCGAGTTATGCATAACTAAATGAAGCATCCAACAACCTAGTGATAGAGAACAACATCAAATGCATCTCCAACATCATGAAGACTCAACCCTAAACATGTTTCCATAGTATTGGCAATAGGTTTGCAATCTTCAAGGCCAAAACACTACAATAATTTCTCAATAAATTTTGTATGATAGAAAGCTATTCGATCCCCCATGAACTTGCGTAGACTGAATGGCCAAATAATGATGCAAATGCCCCAAATTTGACATTTCAATAGAGGCATGCAAATTAGCCTTAAATTGAGCAATATGATTAGCAAGTAGGCATGTATCTTTTCATATCAAGTAGGTGATGCTTTCTTCAAACCATATAATGCCTTTTTCAATCTACACACTTTCTTTTCATGTCCTTTTTGTGAAAAACCATGAGGCTAAAATACATAACCTTCTTCATGCAAGTCACTATTCAGAAATGGAGTTTTAATATCCAACTAGTGTACATTCTAACCATAATAAGTTTCAAGTACAGAGATGCTATAACTGGTGGTCATTGGACATGTGGGTGCAAAAGTTTCATCAAAATCAAAGCCTCTTGCTTCAACATAACCTTTTGCAAAAAGCTTTGATTTATACCTATCAAGTGTCCATCAAGTTTATGCTTCATCTTGTATATCCATTTGGTGCTAATGCCTTTCTTCTTAGAGGCAAATCACATAGAGACCAAGTACCATTCTTCATAATAGCATCATATTCTAATTGCATAATTGCCATCTAACTTTCTGAATTTTTCACTTCATCAAAAGAAACATGCTCATTCTCATCAAAGAGACTAGAGGCAACCATTGCAACAATTTGATGCAAAAGATGCAGTATGAGATCTTGAATGAGTATGCTATGATAGAGGTGCATCTAATTTGCTATCTCACAAAGTCTACACTAGCCATTTAGGCATAATTTTTGCCTCCTTTACATCAGCCCTCTTATCAATTACTGTGTCATGTAAATCTCCATAAGAAATGGAATGATCTATATCATTATGAGGAACCTATAAAGGTTGAGAAATTGACTCATTTGGACTAGCACTTCACTGTCCATCTTTAAAAGGAGGCAAAAACGTGTCATACACACCTTTGGAGCTAACTAATATCTCCTCACTACATGGAAGTAATGGCTGAACTTCATCTTCCATAAAAATGACATCACGGCTAACCAGAGTGCATTTAGTCTATGGTTAATAAAGTAAGTCTATGATCTAAGGGTCCAGACGGTTCAAACGGATCTAAAATCGGACATTGTTTGGTCACTCATGTGTATGGCCAAAAGATCTTGAGACTAGAATTAAGCATAAGTCCATGTGCTCTCGTAAACAAGTAATCCACTTAGCCTAGTGGTTAAGTCTCAAGGTTGTGAAGGAGGAGGTCTTGAGTTCAATCCCCGTGGGGAGCATGGGAAGAGTATTTTGCCCAAGGAGCTCTAGAGCCTTCTAACTCAAGTTAACTATCTAACAAGACTTAACTTGAGTGGCGAGTACAACAAGCACTAGTGGACTCTAGTTGAAGGTACTAAAGCAGTGGTCGAGATCACTCCAACCACCATTAGACTCTAGTGGAAGATATGAAAGCAGTAGAGGAGGTTGCACATGCACTTGTGGAGTCTAGTTACATTTGTGGTCCTCGTTGATTCGAGCAGCTATATATACATGCATAAGGTTGGGAGGAGAGTCCTCTCTCTAGCATGTGGTGCTCCTAATTCTTAGGTTGGTGCATTGGTATCAGAGCCCTAGGCAAGCTTCCATGGTCACTTTGGTGGTTCATCATCATCCTAACATATTTACATGTACATATTTACACATACATGTACATGCCTACATGCACACATAAACATATATATACATGCATACATATTTACGTGTACATATTTACACATAGACACATATACATATATACATGTACACAATTATAAACACTTGCATATATTACGTACATGAATACATGTATACATATATCACACACATGCAAACACATACATATACATGAAATACATATATATGCATACTAATATATGTATAGATATAATACACATGAATACACACACATATGCATACATACATGATAAAAATTTACTCCTCGAAGATAAAGCTATATATAAAATAATTAGGCATACCCCCGAGCTTCATGTTCTAACTTAGAAGAACATGATTTCATCTCTCTAGTAGGATTCATCGTTATTCAAGTTAATAAAAAAAACCTATTATCTGATATCCATTCAGAAGCTTCAAGTTACTATCTAATCTGCTCATATGTTTTCATTATTGCCATCATTTTGGTAAGACATCAATATAGTCTCATCTTCATTATCCTTATTGATTTCATTTATTTCTTCTATTGTTAAATCTATGTTCTCATGAATCACATCATCTATTGGTGGATTAATATCTATTTCTGGTAATTCCTCTTCCTCATCAGTAGAATCAGCATGTAGAGAATTATCCTCTTCATCAAAAAGATTAGTATCATTATCACGTATAATGAGTCTAATTTCTATTCCAGATGTTGATGTATCAGTATCTGATGCTGAATCATCAAGAGGACTTTCTTCAATCTCTCTAACAATAAACTGTTCAAACAATGACCTACCTCTAGGTTGCACATGAATGACTTGCCACCAAGGATGAGCATCTGGGTTTTTATAAAAAAATGCTTGTTCAATATGCCTAGGAAGAATATATGGTTCTTTAGTAGATCGCATTACCTCGGAAGAATCAATTGCCCAAAACCCAGATAATTCCTTTCTTATTGTAGAATTACTACCTTTATACTCCGCTCGATACCAGTCAACCTTCAAAATGACCTATCAAAATATATAACAACAAAAACGTCCCATTATTAGGTGCTTAAAAAAATAACTAACTCAAAAAAAAATATATAAACTTTTTTCTACCTATTTGAATGTACGAAATGAAATTTCGTAGATACCAACAATAGTTCCTACGTAACCAAGTTCGCTATCTATAAGGTTCTTGTCTTTTGAGCTAGCACGTGATAGTTGCTTGAAACAAGCAACAATACTAGAATCCTCTGTTTTACGTAAAGAATCAATGGATTTGATTCTAATATGCTCTCCAAAAGCCCACATATTAGTGAACATTTGAGCCTACAAAATAAATTCAATTAGTAAATAGAAACTAACATACATATATGAAAAAAATAAAATATATATTTTAATAAAATTACCTTTTGTTCACAACCTATCATTAACTCTCTTTGCTCATCTGAGATTTCTTCATTATTTGCGTTGGCGCGTTGCAAATGACTATATAGCCAATCCGTGAAAGAAGGTATATCTATAATCTCATTATTATCGAGATTACGTCTAGATCTTTTGTTTTTTCACCTTTTACTTTGGAGACTTTGAATTTCCTCGTACTCGCTAACGAATGCTTGCATGCATTCGCTATTATATGCTACAAAAGTAGAAACATCATTTTTTTCTTGAAATGTAAATAAGAATGGAACCCCCTTACCTGATAGTACCTCATCTGTTATTTTTGAAGAAGACTCGTTGGTCCATGCACGTGGAGCTTCTTCATCAACTCTTTCAAGGTACTCACTAACGTAATACATGCACTCTTCAAGCATCCAACCCTTTGCCATGGATCCTTCTGGTTTTGCTCTTTGTCGCACATAACCTTTTAGTATTCCCATAAATCGCTCGACCCAAAACATCCATCGAGTGTTGACAACACCGGCAATCTCTATCTCATCTACAAGATGGACTAGTAAATGAACTTGAATATCAAAACATGAAGTAGGAAGTTCTTTTTCCATCAAACATAGTATCTCTTTGCATTCACGTTTTTTTTGTGGGATCGAATTTTTATCGATCTCTTTGGATGTAATCCACCTATACAAATCATAAAAACAATTGTAAAGAAGTTAATTAAAAAATAAAAGATATCCAATATTCCTACATATTAAATATAAAAGTATCATAATTACCTTATAAGTGATCCAAGACGATAGATCACATCTCGTACTCCTTTCGTTGTACATCCATCGATAACCAAAGGTAAAATATGTTTCAAAAAGTTATGCCAGTCATGGGTCTTTAATCTAGATAAGCTCTTATCATCCATAGTAAACATGTTTTGAAACGATGCTCCATATCCTGTAGGAGTCTTGATCAATTGAATTCTATTGTTGATAGTCTGTATCTCTTTTGTCGTAAGTACCCAAGGAGCAGACGCATAAGTCGTTTCTTGTCGATGTCTATCAAAAATTGGCCATAACTTTGGTTTGGATTTTTGATCTTTCAAATCATTCCTTGATGTTGTGGTATCTTTTAGTCCAAGAAGATGCTGCCATAGTGAATAACCAATATTTTTGAATATATGCATAGGATCAAGAAGATGACATACTTTTAACTCTTTCCAATACTCCAAAGAATACCATATTGATATGTTCTCTGCGAGTGCCAATTTCCCTTTACCTTTGTTCACATACTCATTATCTGAATCATCACTAAAGATTTCTGCTTCTGGATCTATCAGAGGTCCATCTGTCCATTTTTTATACCAATCCATAGGCGTCATAGGTTTTGGATACTGGCCTGTTTCAAGCTTTCCATTAAAATGTATCGCTTCTCTTTTAGATCTTAATGGATGATCATCAGGCAAGAATCGTCGATGTCGAAGATAAATATTTTTGTTGAGATTCTTGCTATAGATTGATCTCAACCAATCACCACAATATGGACAAGCTTTATAACCCTTAGTAGATATTCCTGCATCATGGAAAAGGATAAAAATATAATTAGATTAAATCATATTTATTTACATGCATATTGAATAAAAAAATTACATCAATACTTGAACAAACGCCATATCCAGGAAAATCGTGAATAGTCCAAGCCACAATACCACGAATCGTAATATGTCTTTCATTGATGCTTTTTGATATATCAATGACATTAATACCTCTCCATAACTCTTGAAGATCGTCAATGAGAGGAGCAAGATATACATTCATATCTTTAACTTGTCTTTTGCCTGGGATTAAAAGTGAAAGTATTAAATGTTCCTTTTTAATGCTAAGATATGGCGGAAGATTGTAGTTTATGACTACCATTGGCCATGTTGACCATTTACTGGATTTCATGGAGAATGGATTAACCCCATCTAATGCAACTCCTAACTTTAGATTCTGTGGATTTTGTGCAAATTCAGGCCATGTAGAATCAATATGCTGAAAAGAAACACTATCATGAGGAATTCTGATTATTCCATCAGTACTTTTGTGATCATGTCCCCAAGTCAAAAGCTTTGATAATTCGGGGCTTTGAAACATATGTCTAATCCGTGGAGCCAATGGAAAATGTCTCAATACCTTATTCGGGATTTTACCTTCTTCACCCTTATATCGAGGAGATTGACATTTGGGACATGTCAAAGAGTCTGCATATTCACCTCTATATAAAATACAATCGTTAGGACATGCATGTATACATTGATAATCTATACCAAGATTGTTGATTATCTTCTTCATTTCATCATGTGAGGTAGGAAGAATATTTTGACTTGGTAAAAACTTTTCAGATAATAACCTGTAAGTTTATCAAATAAATGATATATTAAAGAAAGTAAATAAATAAATATACATATATATATGCATATAATTTTATATATGTGTATGCTTATGTGCATCTTTCAAAATATTTCCGCAAAATTTGATTGTTTTGGATGGCAGGATATGATTGTTTGTTTTGGAGGATATGAAGTATATACCTTCATTGAATGATTTGTCGATTCTATCATATGTTCAGTTTGAAAGTGCGAGAAGCGAGTTTATAATTGCTATTCAAAGAATTTGGCACTGTTTATAGGCCATACGATGGTGACCTGGATGAATCGCATGCACAGAGGTTACTCAAGATAGAGCAACCTGATTATAAGGGACTAGTACTAGCAGGATTCCTGGGGTATGCAGTAAACCTCTTGCATGTATATGTGTGATCCTCTCAAGCCACCATGATTTCCACTTTGTATCCTAAAGTTCAAATGCTCATCATTGACATGCAAGAGGTTTACTGCATACCCTAGGAATCTTGTTGGCACTAGTCCATTATAATCAGATTGCTCTATCTTGAGTAACCTCTGTGCATGCGATGCATCCAGGTCACCATTGTATGGCCTATAAACAGTGCCAAATTCTTTGAATACAAATTATAAATCTGCTTCTCACACTTTCAAACTGAACATATGCGTGAATCGACAAATCATTCAATGAAGGTACATACTTCATATCCTCCAAAACAAACAATCGTATCCTGCCATCCAAACAATCATATATATATTTATGCACATATATATAAATAGATAGAAAATTGAAAATTATACCTTAATAGTGTCGAAACAGATACATTACTCCATCCAAAACAATTTTGAAGGTTGAGAATAAGTAAGCTCGCACTTAGTCGTGTCAAACGACTTCCTTCATATACATGCTTTAGACATTCCTCTCGAAGATATTTCTCATTTTTAGAAATATCCATGCTCTCACTGTCATTTTGATACCAATCCTCAATAAAATCTGCCATGCCATCATCTTCATCATTGTCACACAAATCTTGTACTTTATCATCTTTTGAAAATAGATCTTTCAACTTTGCATATTGCACAGGCTTAGTTTTGCGTAGCCTCCTCATGGAAGCTTCTGATAAATGAGGTCTTATTGGTAATTGTGAATGTTGTGGACGAATATCATCAACATCATATGTTGGAATCTACACATATAAATAAAACTCATTAGTATTCCATAAATGAATAAAAATTAAACTTCAAATATAAAATTAAGTATATAACTTATTAAATATGGATAGAAAATTTTTATTCTCTCAAGCTAAAAGGTGCTCTTGGAGGTCTACGCCATCCATAATTCACTAATAGTTCATCACCAGCATGTAATGTAGTAATAGCATTGACAACTATGTATCTTGATACATCTCTACTCATGTATGGTGATTCATGACTATTTTCACGCTCCTCAAATGTGCAATTAGTCCTTGAACTATTATGTAACCCTCGACTACTATTTATTAAACCTGCTATATTTCCATGTGTGTAAGGTCTTCCATCAATATATAATCTTTCATTTTCTGCATGTAAAATCCTTCTACTAGTAAGAGATGCTGCGTTCAAGCATATTCCATAAGTACTCATGCTTTGAACATAACGTGAAAGTCGATGCCAATCTCCCCATCCATATATAGGACCACAAAATGACATAAGAGTGACTTCAGAGTTCGGAGGCACATACAAATCCTCTACAATAAAGAGACCACGACCAGCATTAGTAATAGTGGATGGAGCAATCATATAGCGATTACCCCAAAAGTTGAAAACCTCTCCATCTAAAGGAAGTGGTCCTCTATTCCATCCTCCATATCTTCTTCTATCATATGTTTGTACTAAAGAACGATCACGAGCTGGCAATGGATAATCTCCAGCTGTTTCATTCTCTAAACCAGGAGGTAGAGGATTTCTAGAAACCTCTGCTTGTAATTGATGAACAACAAGTCCATGACGTGTACGAGGTATATTAACATTATGAGAAAAATCATCATCATCATCATCATCGAGCAAGTATTCCTGTATATCAATAATAATTTGATTTTATACATGGTTTTTAAATAAAAAAATGACATTAATATATATATAGAAAATACATACCCAAGCATTATCACGTTGACTAGGTGATGGTGCATGCTCAAAAGTACCATACTCTGCCTCATGTTCAATACATTCCAATCGTGGTCTTCGATACGTGCCATAACAAGAGTTACACCAACATATAATATGCTCTTGATAGTAAAATTCATCATAATTCCTATCGGAGGACACATGTGAAGTCGTTGCATGGGTAGGAGGTGGTGGAGTACCCTCTGATTGATTAGAATCTGCACATCATAAGAAACATAAAAAAAAAATATAAGTTATGTATCCATCAAATATAGTTAAAATTAAATATTTCATATACTTACAGTATAAAGTCGTTGCACGATGAGGAGACGGTGGTGGAGTTCCATCTGATTGATCAGAATCTACAAATAATGGTATTTGATATTAATAATTTGATTATCTACATAAATAAAAAATTCACATATACATATTTACACATACACACATATTCACATATACACATGTATACATACACACATATTCACATATACACAACACATATTATTGTGGGATAAATGCATGTATTTTGTATGAATGAGTGTATATGCATGCATGTGTGTGTACGTATATATGTGGATATGTATATGTGTGTTTATGTTATATGTATGTATATATGTATATATATACATATATGCATGCGTATATATTTGCATGTATATGTGTATATGGGTATGTGTATGTGTATGTGTATGTGTATATGTGTGTATATATGTGTATGTATTCTGACTTTTTTTTCTGTTTGAGATTAAATTAACAGGAGATATTGTATGGTCGAAAAAAATAAGAGGCGAGCTAACATACCACCTGAGTCGTGGCAGTTTTTTGGTAGACAGCTACGTCTTCAGGAGTCATTTCCTCAGGAGAAGGTACACAAATTAATAGTTTATATTTATAATTTTTAGATATTTTAGTAATTTTTTAATTTAATTTATGTATTTTTTTCCTTGAATAAACAGGCTGCTGCAAAGAAGAGAGTGGATTCGGGCCACACATCGCACTTAGGCCAAATGGGCCATAATGGTTTTGTAGCTACGTTTGTAAGTATATGTGTTATTGTGAGTATATGTTTTATTTTAGTTAAAATGCAAGCAACTAATGTTTTTTATTTGTTTCATTGCAGCGAAAGGATTATGGCCGATATCCTACAAAACACGAGATCGAGTATGCTACACATTTTGGATATCAGCGTTTGAGCGAGTATATACAAGATCAATCCTGATGCCTTTGTGAGTATTTTTAAATTTTATATAATTATTTTGTTGTTATGAATGTTTTAATTATTTTATTGATTTATGTTTGTTATATGTAATACAGGAGTATTATGGGGAGACAAATATGGATGAGGTGGAGAGACAGACACAGGAGGGACGATCTCGATCGTCACAGGGTGATCATGAGGATGAGGATGAGGACGATCAGGATGATCATGATATTGCTGATGATGATGATGATCATGATGATGATGATTAGGATTTTAGACGTTGATTATGACATTGGATTATATGTATTTACATTGATATATACATATATTTATCTATATGTTTTTCATTTCAGTCCTCTTTTGAATTGTGTGTATGGTATTAAGTAATGAAGAGTTTTGTTCTATTGATTGTTATTATTGTTTATATTAAGCATGTGTTTTAATACTTTAATTATATAATTCATTCATATGTGTGTACCTAAGTGTATATGTATGTGTGTGTATATGTATGTATGTGCATGTGTATGTGTGTGTATATGTATGTATGTGCATGTGCATGTGTAAGTGTATATGTGTGTATGAGTATGTGCATGTGCATGTGTATGTGTGTATATGTATATGCATGTATATGTATAACTCTATGTGTATGTGTGTGTGTATGTGCATGTATATGTGTATTTGTGCATGTGTATGTGTGCGTATATGTATGTATATGCATGTGCATGTATAAGTGTATATGTATGTATCAATATGTGCATGTTCTTGTGTATGTGTGTGTATATGTATAACTCTATGTGTATGTGTGTGTATGTGCATGTATATGTGTATATGTAGGTATATGCATGTGTGTGTGCTTCTTCATCATGTATAAGTGTATGAGTGCATATCAATAAGTGTGAGTATGGTATGTAATGAAAATAACACAATTCAAATGATCTACAAATAATAGAAATTGTACTTACAATTGTGATCCATAGTTTTTGCTTGGTTAGCTTCTTGAATAACCTGCAATAAAGAGAGAGAAGAGAGAGAGAGAGAGAGAGAGAGAGAGAGAGAGATCTAGAGAGAGAGAGAGAGATCTAGAGAGAGAGAGAGATCTAGAGAGAGAGAGAGATCTAGAGAGAGAGAGTGAGATCTAGAGAGAGAAAGATCTAGAGAGAGAGAGATCTAGAGAGAGAGAGAGAAAATTCAAAGAGAGAAAGATGTAGAAAGAGAGAAACAAAGACAGAGGGAGACAATAACAGGGAGCTTAAGCAAAACAACAATTCTGCATATACTTGCTTCAGCTTGTAAGCGCAGTGCAATTGCGAACGTTGGAGAGCTCTTCGATCGGATGCGTGAAAATGCCGATTGCAGAGCCTCCAACGTTTTAATTTTTTTCCGTCAACAGATCGTCGTATAAGCGATGCAACGCGTCGTCGTATAAGCGACATTTGCTTAGCGTCGCTTATACGACAGTGTGGACCGTCGCATAATGGACCATCGCATAATGGACCGTCGCTTATGGACCGTCGCTTATGCGATGCTAAAAAGCGTCGCTTAAGCGACGCAAAAAAGCGTCGCTTAAGCGACGCCTTTGACAAGCGTCGTTTAAACGACGTTAGGCAAATACCGTCGCAAATACCGTCGTTTTTTGCGTCGTATAATCGACGGTCCGCGCTCGACGGTAATTCCGACGCAAGTTGCAATTTTATAGCGACGAAATTTTGTTGCGTTAACCGTCGCTACACGCCCGTATTCCTTGTAGTGAAAGAATCTCCCGAGTCAAGAGATCGCCACCGTTTAGACATCACTGTATTTATCTCCTCGAAAACAACAAGTTGAAACCCAAATGGGTCCCACATGAGGGTGATGATAATGTTATCCGCCTCATTTGTAATGCCCTGTAGCTTGCCATACTCCTCCCCTGCATTGTGGGATTTGGGGGGTCCCATGGGCACTAGTCCCATTCACTTGTAACTTTTTCTCTTTATTATAATTAAAGTCCGGGAGATTAGGCTAAGGCCGAACTTCCTTTATTTAAAAAAAAAAGATGAGGCTATACTTCTCTGACTATGCAGTCTTCCGCGTAGAATTATGTACAAGACCCCTTTCAACATAAATACTGGGAGTTCGTGCATGAATATTTTGGAGGATAAAAGAAGGATTCGATTTGCGTGAGGGGATTTGCATCGAGAGAGAGAGAGAGATTCCACATGATGAGCGCCTTGTGGTTTGGACCACATACAATGCACCAAGAGCTGAACAATGCTGTCGAATCCGCGTAGCATAGTGGCTGACCCCTTGAAGCTTGAAGTCTTGAGTTCAAATCTTGACTGGACATGTCCATGAGATTCTCATAATGTGTGCCTCTACTTTATGAGGTTGGGTTTTCAATTCATTGTACTCTCAAAAAAAAAAAGGGGCCTGAAGGATGGTTTGCGGAAACAATGATATTCTTCAAAGAGGAAAACGGTCATCCGGCATGCAATTAGTCGACTTGTCTTTGTACCTTTGCTGCTCGATGTGCATGACTTGAAGAGCTGCGGGCCAATGACGTTAGCGCTTCCGTATCCTCTGTTAAATGGATGATGCGAGCTACACATCACCGGAAGCACTCCATCGCCATCCAACACACAGTCCCCTGATTTAGTATATGCAATTTAGAACAACTTGCGATTCGCATGACTCGCTATCTTTCAAGATCTCCACATCGCCATCGAGGGAATCATGCTCTCTGTGTTCTCATGATGCTGTTTTGCCATGGCTCTTGCTGTTTACACCGAAGAATATATGCGCCACTCTTTTTTTTTTTTAAACGGAGGTTCGGCCGAGGCCTACTCCCCCGGACTTTAACTTTGAAATTACAACTGTACATGGAAGGGCATAGTACCCATGCGACCCCCCTTATCCCACAAGAACAGGGGTTTACAACTGGGTTAAACGGCAGTCACAACTACCGCGGGGATGGTCAAACGATGGCCAACAGCCACATACATTAGTTCCTGGGATTTATATGTCCCTACATGTTGCTGCCAAGGGTTGAACCCTCGTCCCCGCCTCAAGAGGCGAGAGGCCCAACCACCAGGCCATTGGATTGGCTGCATGTAATAATTATGTTCCAACTCCTCTGTTCATAATACACAGAATATGGAGAAATACCATTATAATTATTCTTATTATTATGATTATGATTATACTTTTTATGATTATTATTAATATGCAGAACTATCGATTATACATAGAATTTGTAGTAGTAAGGGTACTATTAAGGTGCCGATCACATGACAATTTGACAATAACTTACGGATATCTGTAGCTATTTGCGGAAATTCTTCTATTTACATTCGTTAATGTCGGTTTATTTTCTTTAAAAACGTGCAACGGAATACTATCCACACGAAGCAAACATGTTTCCACCGTCTCATCGTAATATAATATGCTTCGTTTTCATGCCATTTTGTCGTGTCGTGCAGCAATGCGCTTTCCCTGTTTGACGTTTGCTGTGGTAGTTTTCGTTATTTATCGTCTAACACTTTTACAGGTTTTCTTTGATGGTGTGGAATTCTCACCTACCTTTTACCTCCCCAATTTCAAGTGTTTGATCTTGAAAAATATATTTTAACACTTTCATCTTCTGAGGGTTTAAATTAATAATACAAGAAATAAGATTGGGTCCGATATTCATGTGATTATGTCTTTTTCCCTAGTTTAATCTCCTTTGCACTGTGCCTTTTAAATTTGTACTTGTTTTTAACATGGATTATTGTGGTTCTACTTCGATCCACTACATGAAATTAAACATTTTCACTTGTAATGCGACCGTAGATAATCATACTAACTTCAATAACTCTAATAAATTCATCCAAACAAGATTGTCTGCATGCTCTTTACGGTGAACGCGAATAAACGGGAACTGGGATATTGTTGAAAATTACATGGAACTAATTATTATTTAAAACATCTCATACATGGCTGAATTATAATTTATTCCTGTAAACATGCTTCTGGATGTTGGATGTGAAGATCCTCAAGAGAGAGTCCATGGGCATCGTCGTGCAGATTAATAAAAATTTTCCAAAGTAAACTTGTCTTCACAAATGGTCATTTGTTTGTGCTCGAAGATCTTAGAATCTTTAAGATTCTAGATTGTATATTGGATCATATTAGATCCTCATAAGAACGATGATACTAGGAGGGACACGAGTGAGAGAGAGAGAAAAAGATAGAGAATCCACAATGATGAGTGGTAACTGCTTTGTACAACATACAATGCACAGAGACGTGAAGAATCGTTTGCGCAAACAATAATATCCTTCGAACAGCATAAATGTCATATGGCACGTTCACATCAGGTTGTCAATTATTATTATTATTCTACAAATACTAATTATCGTTATTATTAGAATTAGTATTGTTAATCTTATTATTATTATTATTATTATTATTACTATTATTAATATAAATATGATAGCAATGACATAGCATTCTAGAACAAGATAGCAATGACATAGCATAACTCGGAATCTTTCAAGATCTCCACTTCGTTCTCGAAGGAATCATGTTCTCTTTGTTCTCACGATGCTGTCTTGTCGAGCACCTCAGCCAGGCTCTTTTTCTCGATGACGGGATGCTGTTTACAGCGTAACGTATATTTGCCACTCTTTGTCTTGACTCGGTTGATGTGCAGACAAGATCCATGTCATTATGTTCGAAGTCCGCAGTTTATAATATATAGAATATACAGGACTATCGATATTCCAATCATATAATAATCTGCAATGTCCGGCTCGGCCACACGCAGTCGTTGAATCTGTGCTAGTGGAAAATACATGATTGTTTTCCTTCTCAGATAAAGAAATCTATGTAGAGTTTCCATCTTCTGCGCACCTCTACGCCATGTTTGGTGCTCCTTGTAGGGAACCTGCGGACATGGGTATTGATTCACAATGATAACACTTATCTCTCAAGCCAAAGAGGAGAGAAAGAGAATTTATCGTTACAAATTCCTCGATTAATGTACATTTATTCCGTTTCTCAATGCAATGTACGTACGTTCTAATATATGAAACAATGAACATATGCATAAAACAGTAAACATGTAAGAAAAGTACTATAATTTATCTTCTGACAGGCACATTGAGCAAGGGAGAAAGAGCATAAGATGCTGAACAAGCTGATTTGAAGGAATTCTGTGATGAAAAGTTAGTTGCTATTTGAGAGTACCATATAAAACGTTACGTCTTAAAGTAAGCATAGATGTCTTTTAAGGAACCAATTCAGAGAGAAGACTACCTTCCGGAAAGAAAAAATACGAAAGAATATATAGATGTCTTTTAAGGAACCAATTCAGAGAGAAGACTACCTTCCGGAAAGAAAAAATACGAAATAATATTAAGAAAACCACGGGAGTGTTTAAACAGAAATCGCAGAAAACGATGTTGATAACAACAATAACAACAACAATAATTATTATTATTATTATAATAATAATAATAATAAGAGGAAGAATAATGATAATAATATTATCAAAGAATAACAGATCATCAACAACATCAATAATAATAACAATAATTATAATGATAATAATAATAATTATAGTAACAACGACGACGACAAAAATTATAACAATTTTAGGGTTGCTCAACCTAGAATCCCTCCGAACATGATTTCTCTGCTGGATGCTAACATTTCAGAGAACGAAATTATCGAGGTTATTGATTCTCTCTCCAATGGGAAGAGCCCGGGCCCTGATGGTCTCACCAATGAGTTTTTCAAGTCCTTTAAGCACGTGGTGACCACCCCGCTGCGTCTTGTGTGGCAAGAGGCTCTCTCCTTCGGTGCCCTCCCTGAGTGTCTTAAAAATGGTATCATCAAATTAATTCACAAAAGGGGAGATAAGAACAAAATTGAAAACTGGCGGCCGATTACCATGCTTCAAACTGGGTACAAGATAATCGCCAAAGTAATCGCCAACAGAATCTCGTATCATTTAAAGTCATGGCTTTGTGAGGACTAGAAGGGTTTTATCAAAGGTAGATCTATACTTGAAGCAATTGTTGATATTTGGGAAGGCCTTGCTTTTGCTGAGGAGTCTGCTCAAGAACTGATATTCATTAAGATTGACTTCGACAAAGCATATGACAGATTGGAATGGGACTTTATTCTTCAATCTCTGAAAGATCTTGGATGCAGCCAAAAGTTCACGAAGATGGTTTCCACTCTACTCGAAAATACCTCAACGAGAATAAACATCAACAATAAGCTCTCTGAACCCATACGTTTAAAAAGATCTATCAGGCATGGTTGCCCACTGGCTCCATTACTCTTTGCTATCGCCTCGGATGGCCTCAGTCACCTATTTAAGCATCACTTGGATGCTGGGAATCTTAAAGGTCTCTCCCTACCCCTCGGTCAGGACAAGATGATTGCTAGACTCTTTGCTCATGACATGAATGCCTTTGTTCTTAACGAAAGAAACTGCATTGAGGTGTTTTGGAACTTCCTCGACACCTTTTGTAACGCGTCAGGGTCAAAAATCAACCATGCTAAAACTGCTTTCAGAGCAATCCATGGGCCTCCACCCCAACTGTTGATTGACCAGGGGTGTCAAGTTATCCCTAGCGGCCAAGTCTTCCGTCTCCTTCGCATTCTGATGGGCTTCAACATCTCGATGGACCAACGGTGGAACTGGATTCTATCCAAACTGGATAGCAAACTAAATCATTGGAAAGGTATGCAAGCTAACTTCGCAGGGCGTGCTATGGTTGTCAACACATTTATGCTTTTGACGATTATTTACTATATCTCGTGCTGGAGACCTAAGTAGAAAGAATTGGCCAAAGTGGAAAGGATTTGCAGAAACTTCCTATGGACTGGGGACCCCAATAGGAGGGGGATTCCCAAAATCAAATGGGAAACTTGTATTAGCTCAAAAGACTCGGGGGGCTTGGGTTTTTTGGATATCACAGGGTTACCTGACAAGCTGGTAGCAAAATGGTTTATCAAGGCTTGGTGCAATAGGGAGTCCTCCTCGGCTAAATTGATCTTCAGAAATCCGAAAGACCTTACCCTGGTTGGCCTTCCTGGCTGGAAGGACATTGGGATCCTCACGCTTTTGTTCTCCCCCCACCCGGTGTCCCCCAAAGGCTCTAGCCTCATGTGTTCCTTATGGAAGAGTTGGAACAAAGCCAAACAATTCATCAGAGTCAGTGATGAGTGGAAGTGGGCTACGGGGATAAGACAAAATGACTCGATCTGGTTCCCGATCAGCGTCTTAAGGGAGGTCGAGTATTGGAACCTCCAAACGGCGAAGCGACTTTGGAACAAGGGATACAAACAGTGGAAACAGCTCTGGAAATAAGAGACCGGCGAGTGGATTAGGTTTGAAGACTTACACCCAAGACAAAGAATTTCTCTCGAAGAATGGACTCTTCTTCAAAACATGTGTTCAGCTTGGGACCACTCAACTACGTGCCTTCTCTGCGGACAGGATCTTCGTTGCCTAGAGGGCCTCAAATGGAGTAATGGTAAGAAACTATCCAAAATTCCCAACTTCAAAGAGAACTTAGACATTCATCACACTCTCAACAAGGTGTGGTCTCTTTCTTGGACTAAACTTCGATGGGAACTTAAGTTCATGTTGATTTGGCATCCCCTTAATGAGATCAAGAAATCTGTTCTCATGTGGTAAATCTTGCATAAAGGTATCTGGTACAACGCAAGGGCCAACAAAATCTGTGGTGTGCCTCCATGGTGCAAGCGGTGCCATCGATGCATCGAAGACCTTGTTCATCTCTTCTTCGATTGCCCCAAGTCTCGTGTTATCTGGCATCAAGTGACACGGATTCTGCATCTCTCGAACCATCAATTGGCAACAGGCGCTGTTGGGTGAGGCAGTTGGCTGCTCTGCTAGGCTGTGGAATACCATCAGAGGCGAGACTCTTTGGAAAATCTAGAGGGAGCGATGTGCTGTCAACTTTGGCCAAACCCCAAAGGAATGGTCGATTGAGAAATCCTTGTTTCTTCTAGGTAAAAGAATCTCCCGAGACAATAGATCTCCTCCATTTAGACACCACTATATTTATCTCCTCGTAGATAACAAGTTGAAACCCAAATGGGTCTCCCATGAAGGAGATGATAGTTTTGTACGCCTCATTTGTAACGCCCTCTAGCTTACCGAACTCGTCCCCTGCGTTGTGGGATTTGGGGGGTCCCAAGGGCACTAGTCCCATTCACCTGTATCTTCATTATTTTAATTAAAGTCTGGGAGATTAGGCCATGGCATATTTCCATACATGAGTTGCATGGAGAACTGAACCAAAGATTTGAACGTTGACACGTGTGGATAGAGAGAGTGAGTTACCCGATGAAGAAAGGTTGTTCCTGTTCACGGACCACATACAATGTATCAAGTAAGAATATGTTTATAAAAAAACAGTAAAAAAAAAACGACCTAGATTCTAGAGAACAGAATACAAAAAATGCTGAAAAAGTTGATCTCCAAGATTTTCAGCGCCAAAGAAGTTTGTTCCTGTTTTCGGACCGTGTACAATGTATCTGTAGAAAACACCATATATCTTATTCAATAAAAAACACAAGAAAAACCTGAAGAAAGAATAGTGGACCCTCAAGATCAGTAATAATAATAATGATTAATCATGTTATGATTATTGACATTATTATTTCAGTAATAGTATTAATATTATGATAAGCATCGTAATAGTAATGATAGTACTTTGTACCAATCACATGACAGAAACTTACTGAAATCCCTAACTTTTTGCAACGCTTATTTTATTTGAATTAGTTAAAATCGGCCTAGACGTCCAACAGACGAGCATCCACATATTTTTTTTTTGTTTTATAAAAGAAGTTGGGAGTGTCTACTCTCCCAAACTTTAATTATTAGAAATTACACTTGGACAAGTGAACTTCCCTAGCACCAATGGAACCCGCCATATCTCACAAAGCAGGGCTGCTGATAAATTACTAGAGAATTTTACAAAGAAGGTTTAGAACCCTCTCGTCCCCTTCATGTAAGGTTCACTTGGTTTTGATCTTTTTGCTCTCTAGGAAGAACACTCTACGATGTCTAAAGGGTGAGGGCTTCTTACAATTAGAGATTCTTTTGCCTAAAAGAAAAATAGATTTTTCGATCGAGCATCCTGTAGGAGAGCTTCATCTTAACATACGGATTTTTATCTCCCATTATTCATAATCATGCTCGAAGGAAACACGTTTCTCCCGTCTCATCGTAATATAATATGCTACTTTCATTGCCATTTTGTCGTTTGGTCCAGCCAGCCATGCGCTTTCTCTCCTTGACCTGCTGTGTTAGTTTCCCGTATTTATTGTCTAAGACTTTTCCAGGTTTGCTTTGTTGTCGTGAAAATCTTACCTACCTTCTAGCTCCCCATTTCGAGTTTTTATTCTTGGAAACTATAAAAAACAACCCTGGTCGTACACTATCATTTCCAATATGTGAGAAAAAGTCCTGAGTTCAAATCCTCACTCCACATATCTATAAGATCTGAAAAAATGGTGCCTCTTCCTTACAAACTCGTGTGTGTGTGTTTCCAATTCATTGTACTCTTTAAAAAATAAAAATAACTGAAACTAAAAAATTTGGTGCTCTGAGATGCTAGAATCCATAAAAGATCCTACAATCAATATGCCAATTTATTTTCTATAAAAGATTCTAGAATCTATGTAAACTGGATTCCTCGCCAACAAGATGAGGCTATACTTCTCTGACTATGGAGTCTTCCCCATAGAAATTTGTACAAGACCCCTTTTGAATATAAATATTTTGGAGGATAAACGAAGCATTCGACTTGCGCGAGGGGATTGTTTTGTGTAGTAGCATATAAGAGCTCGACTTTTGACGCTCCAATTGCGTAATGAACTCAGGAGGGAGAGAGAGAGAGAGAAAGAGAGAGAGAGATTCCACATGGTGAGTGCCTTCTGGTTTGGACCGCATACAATGCACCAAGACTTGAAGGATGGTTTCCGAAAACAATGATATTCTTCGAAGAGAAAAACGGTCATGCGGCATGAACAAAAGAACAACGGCTCCGTTTGCTACTGCTGGTAGTACGAATAGTAGTGGCAAACAAATAACAATAATAATAATATTTAATAATAATAATAATAATAATAATAATAATAATAATAGTAATAGTAATATGCACGTTTATATCAGTTATTCAATAGCATGAAGCATCCATGCTTACACTTTCTTACCTTGCAATTAGTGGACTTGCCTGCATAAAGACCTTTGCTGCTTTGTACTATCACATATGGGATACAGATGCTCGTCACGTATGACTTGAAGAGCTGTAGGCCAATGACGTTAGGATAAATGGATGATGCGAGCTACACATCACCGGAAGAATTCCATCGCCATCCAACACACAGTCCCCCTTATTTAGTATGTGCATTCTACAACAACTCGCTATCTTTCACGATCTCCACATCACCCTCGAGGGAATCATGATCTCTCTGTTCTCATGATACCGCAGCCATGGCCTTTTTCTCAATGGCTCTTGCTGTTTACAGCGTAGAATATATGCGCCACTCTTTGGATTGTTTTGGTTGATGTGCAGATCTTCGAAACTGCATGTAATGATGTTCCAACTCCTCTGTTTATAATACACAGAATATGGAGAACTATCATTATAGTTATTCTTATCATCATGATTAGGATTATAATTATATTATATTTATTATGATTATTATTAGTATGCAGAACTATCCATTATGCTTTGCACTTTGCCTTTTAAATTTATACTTGTTTTTAACATGGATTATTGTGGTTCTACTTGGTTCCACTACATGAAACAATGAACATCTGCATAAAACAGTAAACATGTATGAAAAATACTATAATTTATCTTCTGACAGACACATTGAGCAAGGGAGAAAGAGCGTAAGATGCTGAACAAGCTGATTTGAAGGAATTCTGTGATGAAAAGTTAGTTGCTATTTGAGAGTACCATATAAAACGTTACGTCTTAAAGTAAGCATAGATGTCTTTTAAGGAACCAATTCAGAGAGAAGACTACCTTCCGGAAAGAAAAAATACGAAATAATTTTAAGAAAACCACGCGAGTGTTTAAACAGAAATCGCAGAAAACGATGTTGATAACAACAATAATAATTATTATTATTATTATAATAATAATAATAAGAGGAAGAATAATGATAATAATATTATCAGAGAATAACAGATCATCAGCAACATCAATAATAATAACAATAATAATAATGATAATAATAATAATTACAGTAACAACGACGACGACAAGAATTATAACAATTGTAGTGATAGGACCAACGCTGGAACTGGGTGCTATCCAAGCTGGATAGGAAGCTGAATCAGTGGAAAGGTATGCAAGTCAACCTGGCAGGGCGTGCTATGGTTGTTAACACATTTATGCTGTCTACAATTATTTACTTTATCTCGTGTTGGAGACCTAAGGAGAAAGACTTGGCCAAAGTGGAAAGAATCTGCAGAAACTTCCTTTGGACTGGGGACCCCAACAGAAGGGGGATTCCCAAAATCAAATGGGAAACTTGCATTAGCCCTAAAGACTCAGGGGGCTTGGGAATTTTGGATATTGTTGGGTTGGTTGACAAGCTGGCGGCAAAATGGCTTATCAAGGCCTGGAGCAATAGGGAGTCCTCTTGGGCTAAATTGATCTTCAGACACGGAAGACCTTACCTTTGTTGGCCACCCTGGTTGGAAGGACATAGGGATTCTCACGGTTTTGTTCTCCCCCCACCCGGTCTTCCCTAAAGGCTCTAGCCTTGTGTGTTCCTTATGGAAGAATTGGAACAAGGCCAAACAGTACATCAGAATCAGTGATCAGTGGAAGTGGGCGGCTGGCATAAGACAAAATGACTCTATTTGGTTCCCGATCAGTGGCATTCGGGGGTGGAGTCTTGGAACCTCCAAATTGCAAGGCGGTTATGGAACAAGGGGTTCAAACAGTGGAAACAGCTCTGGAAACAACAGACTAGCCAGTGGATTAGGTTCGAAGAATTGGATCCGAGACTTAGAGTTACCTTTGAGGAATGGACTCTTCTTCAAAGCAGGTGTTTAGCCTGGGACCGCTCAACTACCTGCCTTCTCTGCGGTTTGGATCTTCCTTGCTTGGAGGGCCTCAAATGGAGCAATGGTAAGAAGCTATCCAGAATCCCCAACTTCAAAGGAGATTTGGATGTTCACCACACCCTTAACAAGAGATGGTGCCTTTCTTGGACCAAACTTCGGTGGGAGTTAAAATTCATGTCTATTTGGCACCCCCTAATTGAGGTCAAAAAGTCCGTTCTCATGTGGCAGATCTTGCATAAAGGTATCTGGACCAATGCAAGGGCTAACAAAATCTGTGGTGTGCCGCCATGGTGCAAGCGTTGCCATCGGTGCATCGAAAATTTAGCTCACTTGTTCTTCGACTGCCCCAAGTCCCGTGTTATGGCATCACGTGATCCGAGTATTGAGACTCACGAGTCAAATCAACTGGCAACAAGTGATGTTGGGTGAGGTGATCGGCTGCTCATCGAGGCTCTGGAATGCCATCAGAGGTGAGGCTCTCTGGAAGATTTGGAGGGAGCACTGTGCTGTCAATTTTGGCCAAACTCCTAAGGAATGGTCGATCGAGAAATCCTTGTTTCTCCTTCGTAAAAGAATCTCCTGAGTCAAGAGATCGCCACCGTTTAGACATCGCTGTATTTATCTCCTCGAAAACAACAAGTTGAAACCCAAATGGGTCCCACATGACGGTGATGATAATTTTATCCGCCTCATTTGTAAGGCCCTGTAGCTTGCCATACTCCTCCCCTGCTTTGTGGGATTTGGGGGGTCCCATGGGCACTAGTCCCATTCACTTGTAACTTTTTCTCTTTATTATAATTAAAGTCCGGGAGATTAGGCTAAGGCCGAACTTCCTTTATTTAAAAAAAACAATTGTAGTGATTATGAGATTTTGGAACTCAATTTTTCTAACTATCCTTTCTCTTAAGAGCTTTCCATATATTCGATTTCCAAACCTACCCAAGAATAGTGACTGGATTGTTGTATGCCATGCCAGCTTCGTACTTTTTGAACTTTTGAACGTACAGACGTAGAACATGCTATGCGTATGTCTAACTCGCAGGTAAATCACCGCATATTTCTATACATGAGTTGCATGGAGAACTGAACCAAAGATTTGAACGTTGACACGTGTGGATAGAGAGAGAGAGTTCCCCGATGAAGAAAGGTTGTTCCTGTTCACGGACGACATAGAATGTATCAAGTAAGAATATGTTTACAAAAAAACGAAAAAAAAACGATCTAGACTCTAGAGAACAGAATACAAAAAATGCTAAAAAAGTTGGTCTCCAAGATTTTCAGCGCCAAAGAAGTTTGTTCCTCTTTTCGGACCGTCTACAATGTATCTGTAGAAGACACCATATCTCTTATTCAATAAAAAACACAAGAAAAACCTGAAGAAATAATAGTGCACCCTCAAGTTCAGTAATAATAATAATGATTAATAATATTATGGTTATGAGATTTTTACAAAGAAGGTTTATAACCCTCTCATCCCCCGCATGTAGGGCCCACTTGGTTTTGATGTTGTTGCTCTTTAGAAAGAACACTCTATGATGTCTAAAGGATGAGGGCTTCTTACAGTTAAAAATTCTTTTGTCTAAAAGAAAAATAGATTTTTTGATCGAGCACTCTGATACGGATTTTTATCTTCCATTATTCATAATCATGCTCGAAGGAAACACGTTTCTCCCGTCTCATCGTAATATAATATGCTACTTTCATTGCCATTTTGTCGTTTGGTCCAGCCAGCCATGCGCTGTCTCTCCTTGACCTGCTGTGTTAGTTTCCCGTATTTATTGTCTAAGACTTTTCCAGGTTTGCTTTGTTTTCATGAAAATCTTGGAAACTATAAAAAACAACCTTGGTCGTACACTATCATTTCCAATATGTGAGAGAAAGTCTGAGTTCAAATCCTCACTGTACATATCTATAACATCCGCAAAATTGGTGCCTCTTTCTTAAAGACTCGTGTGTGTGTTTCCAATTCATTGTACTCTTTAAAAAATAAAAATAACTGAAACTAAAAAATTTCTTGTAAATACGCTTCTGGATTATGAAATAAAGCATGCACTTAATAAAGATTGCTTTTAAGTGTCCTATTCTAGCTGTCAACTAATGATTGAAGTTGAACTATAAATTCAAGCCATAAAGTCAAACAATAGTAATATAGATTCAATAATCTCCAAATATATTCTTCTAGTAGTAGTTACGTTCTTTTATTCCTTATCATGCGGCTTTTTGTTTTTGAGAAACAAACTTAAGTATTGATTAATGGGAAGTGTTACATGCTGTACAAGGGACATCTCCCCGAGAAGAGGCAACATCTACCTAAGCCATATTGTCAATAATCAAGATCAATACATCATCATAAAGGTACATCAATATCTCAATGAATGGATAAGGCCATAATGAATCTAACATTCGAATATAGGGAGAGGAATCTCCTCCAATTGTTAGCCTTGGTCTTGTACAAGATGGTACTAGTACTGATATCCTTGTCAACAACATCATTAATTTAATTAATATAGTTATGAAAATTTTTTATTTTGTGGAAAGATTATTGCACAAATCTAAATGCTAAAGATATATGAACATTCATGGCCTAGGTATGAGAATGAGGAAGCTCTACCTTACCTATTCCTGGCTTGCTTAACGACTTCTAAATATTATAAGTTTTCATATATTTGAAAAATATCTCCATCTCACTTGTCTCATAGATTACGGTTTTGCTTGCTGACTTACTAACCTTGATCTTTCCGTTTGGAATATGGAGAGTTCCGAACCGTATGGAAAACCTGGAAAAAGAAAGCAGATTGAATGTTTGATAGTAATCACCATCAAGGAATAAATATGTAGAGACAAATTAGAATAGTCGTGTGGACCGCAAAAATATCTTTCCAAGTGGACTCCTTCATTCCAAAGATAACTTTTCATGTCAATACATGCATTTTTAATACCTTTTTCTCATCAATCCTTACCTAAGATAAGTATTGGTTTCTCATGCATGCATATATCCTTGTAGATATGCCTGTCCGTCTCTACACTTTTTGTGAAATAGGATGGTAGCATGATTTTATTCCATGTACAAGTACAAGGAGGAGAAAGCAAGAGCTTCTAGTGATCTTATTTAATTGATATTCCCGGAGCTATGGAGCTCTGCTAACCTTAGACCTTGTCGCAGACAGACGTATAGAGGTCTCTATAGAGCAATGTCTACACATTGCTTACTGGAAAGAGAGCCCGCGAGTTGCAATTTTTCATTTCCCAAAGAGATATGAACTTCCATGAATACCATAAAACCACCGTTGCATGATTGTTGATGTTGAGGAAGTAGATACCTACCATTTTCCTATATAATGACATGCTGAACGTTTATGAATTATTTTAATAAAATAAGGTGTCAGATAATTTAGAAGTAAGATCAAACGACGAGGATCGCATCGATAAGAGTAATATCCCGTAAATCTATTTACATAAAATTACTTAGATATCCAAAAATTATGCTATTCTCATTCAAAATATGATGATCTGTAGGTCTAGAAATTTACGCTTGAATGTTGGATCTAACATTGTTTTCTTTTAAGGAATCAAATTAAGATTTTGAAACTAATACGAATAGAAGTTTGATGATTTTGAACTTCAGGGAAACGTATATAGAAAGATGTTATAGAAGGGGATATTCCTTATCAAGATAGAGAAACCATAATCTTACCTGAAAAATGAACTTGAAGAATAGAATGAGAAGGTAGAAAAGAGAAATTATTAACCTTCAATGGATCAACAAACTTCTCAACAAGGAAGGGTATATTTGCGAGCAAACATAACCACTTGGATGCGCTTGCCCTTAATATCTATGTCAATATAGACTCTAGAATAAAGGAGGAATCTTGTTGTACATAGAAACCTATTTACTCGAAGCTCAATTTTCACAATCTATGGCAGCCTATGATATGTCTGTCATTATGTAAAAGGGAATTTGAAGTATTGGAGAACTAGTTATAAGTGTAAGATTTCATCCTACATTGCATCAAAAGACGCATACTGGACAGAGAACGACTAAAACACCTCTTCATTGCTTGTAAAGAGAGAATAACTATGAAGAGAGAAGTTAGAACTGCCTTTGGACGATGTTTCGTTGCAGCAAGTTTCTTAATACCACTTTGATGTGGCATTGAGAGAGGAGTACTTTTAAGATCTGCCTACAAAGGAATGTGAGCAAATTAAGGAACGACTTTTTCCTATCCTTAGAGTCTATAGGCATCGTCGTGCAGATTAATGAAATTTTCAAAAGTAAAATTCTCTTCACACATCCACATTTGTTTATGCTGGAAGACATTTGAGTTTATAAGATTCTGTTTCTATATAAGTTCATATAAGATCTTCATGTGTTTGTGCCCTGAGATGCTAGAATCCATAAAAGATCCTACAATCAATATGACAATTTATTTTCTATAGAAGATTCTAGAATCTATGAAGATTCAAGAATCTATGTAAACTGGATTCCTCGCCAACAAGATGAGGCTATACTTCTCTGACTATGGAGTCTTCCCCATAGAAATTTGTACAAGACCCCCTTTGAATATAAATATTTTGGAGGATAAACGAAGCATTCGACTTGCAGGAGGGGATCGTTTTGTGCAGTAGCAGATAAGAGCTCAACTTTTGACGCTCAAGTTGCGTAATGAACTCAATTGAGAGAGAGAGAGAGAGAGAGAGAGAGAGAGAGAGAGAGAGAGAGAGAGAGAGAGAGAGAGAGAGAGAGAGAGAGAGAGAGAGAGAGAGAGAGAGAGAGAGAGAGAGAGAGAGAGAGAGAGAGAGAGAGAGAGAGAGAGAGAGAGAGAGAGAGAGAGAGAGAGAGAGAGAGAGAGAGAGAGAGAGAGAGAGAGAGAGAGAGAGAGAGAGAGAGAGAGAGAGAGAGATTCCACATGGTGAGTGCCTTCTGGTTTGGACCGCATACAATGCACCAAGAAAACAATGATATTCTTCAAAGAGAAAAACGGTCATGCGGCATGAACAAAAGAACTCGGGCTATTTATTACTACTACAAATGCTCTCGGACCAGCATCAGAGTGGAGATATAGATTTTAGTGCAATTGGTCCCTGCCTATTGATAACAAGCTCTCCTGCTTGATGTGGTTGATATTGCATAAAGGGATTTGGACTAGCAGCAAAGCTAGAGAATATAAAATTGATGTAGGTCTTTGTCATCACTGTGGTTTGGAAGAAGACTTAGAACATCTTTTTTTCAAGTGCAAGAAATCTTCTAGATTTTGGAAGGTCATTCATCTATACTGCAATACTTATGGGTTGAGATCCCCTGGTACCAGAGAGTTTCTCATTGGTGAAGCCAACAAAATGGATATTGTGCTGTGGTAGCTGATTAAGGCTCAGATCCTCTGGTCTATTTGGAAAAATAGAAACAGTAAAATCTATGATAAAAAAAGAAAGTACTACCTCTTCAACTGTTTGTTGGGGATTAAAAGACTCCTGACCAAATGTATGAAGTATGTACCCAGTCAGCATCTAGAAGAGTCTAGCCCTTTCCTGATTCTCAAGGAAATTCCCTTGTAATTTGTGGAGGGATAAGTTGTTACACAACCCATCTCCAACTAGAGTCAATATGTTTCACTTTATTAATCTATATATTGAGAGCTTGATGTAACTTCGTAAGAGAAGTGATCTGGGTGGCTTCTCATGGGTTTTTTGACAGATCGGTGTTTTCCCTTCCTCTGGAAGGGCTGTTGTATTTCTCTTTTTCTTTGCATCAACTTTATATTCTCTGTTTTGTCAAAAAAAAAAAAGAACTCGGGCTCCGTCTGCTACTACTGCTAGTACAAATAGTAGTGGCAAACAAATAATAATAATAATAATAATATTTAATAATAATAATAATAATAATAATAATAATAATAGTAATAGTAAGATGCACGTTCATATCAGTTATTCAGTAGCATGAAGCATCCATGCTTACACTTTTTTTTAATGAAAGGAAGTTCGGCCTTAGCCTATTCTCCCGGACTTTAATTAAAATAAAGAAGAAAAGTTACAAGTGAATGGGAGTAGTGCCCATGGGACCCCCCAAATCCCACAATGCAGGGGAGGAGTATGGTAAGCTAGAGGGCATTACAAAGGAGGCGGATAAATCTATCATCACCATTATCTGGGACCCATTTTGGTTTCAACTTGTTGTTTTCAAGGAGATAAATAGAGTGATGTCTAAACGGTGGAGATCTCTTATCTCAAGAGATTCTTTTACCTAGAAGAAACAAGGATTTCTTGATCGACCATTCCTTAGGAGTTTGGCCAAAATTGACAGCACATCGCTCCCTCCAAATCTTCCAAAGAGCTCACCCTTGATGGCATTCTACAACCTCGATGAGTAGCCGACCGCCTCACCCAACAACACTTGTTGCCAATTGATTTGGTTCCTGAGTATCAATACCCGAGTCACGTGACGCCAGATAACACGAGACTTGGGGTAATCGAAGAACAGGTGAGCTAAATCTTCGATGCATCGATGGCAACACTTGCACCATGGCGGCACACCACAGATTTTGTTAGCCCTTGCATTGGACCAGATACCTTTACGCAAGATATGCCACATGAGAACGAACATTTTCATCTCAATTAGGGGGTGCCAAATAGACATGAATTTTAGTTCCCTTCGAAGTTTGGTCCAAGAAAGGCACCATCTCCTGTTAAGAGTGTAATAAACATCCAAGTTCTCTTTGAACTTGGGGATTCTGGATAATTTCTTTCCATTGCTCCATTTGAGGCCCTTTAGGCAAGGAAGATCGTGATCGCAGAGGAGGCGGGTAGTTGAGCGGTCCCATGCTAAACACCTAACTTGAAGAAGAGTCCATTCTTCTATGGTAACTCTAAGTCTCGGGTCCAAGTCTTTGAACCTAATCGGCTAGCTAGTCTCTTATTTCTAGATTTGTTTCTACTGTTTGAACCCCTTGTTTCATAACTGCTTTGCAGTTTGGAGGTTCCAAGGCTCCACCCCCTAATGCCGCCGATCAGGAACCAGATAGAGTCATTTTGTCTTATCCCAACCGCCCACTTCCACTCATCACTGATTTGGATGAATTGTTTGGCCTTGTTCCAAATCTTCCATAAAGAACACACGAGGCTAGAGCCTTTAGGGGACACTGGATGGGGGGCCAACAAAAGCGTGAGAATCCCTCTGTCCTTCAACAACGATGGCCCACTAAGGTAAGGTCTTCCATATTTTTGAAGATCAATTTAGCCCAAGAGGACTCACTATTGCTCCAAGCCTTGATAAGCCACTTTGCCGCCAGCTTATCAGCCAATCCACCGATATCCGAAATTCCCAAGCCCCCTGAGTTTTTTGGGCTAATGCAAGTTTCCCATTTGATTTTGGGAATCCCCCTCCTGTTGGGGTCCCCAATCCAAAGGAAGTTTCTACAGATTCTTTCCACTTTGGCCAAGTCTTTCTCCTTAGGTCTCCAACATGTGTATGCATATGCATGTGTATGCCTATGCATGTGTATGCCTATGCATGTGTGTATGAATATGCATATGCATGTGTGTATGCATATGTATGTGTGTATGCATATGCATGTATGTGTGTATGCATATGCATGTGTATGCATATGCATGTGTATGCATATGCATATGCATGTGTATGCATATGCATATGCATGTGTGTATGCATATGCATGTATGTGTGTATGCATATGCATGTATGTGTGTATGCATATGCATGTGTGTATGCATATGCATGTGTGTATGCATTGCATGTGTATATGTATGGTGTATGCATATGCACGTGTGTATGCATATGCATGTGTGTATGCATACGCATATGCATGTGTGTATGCATACGCATATGCATGTGTGTATGCATATGCATATGCATGTGTGTATGCATGTATGCATATGGATGTATGTATGCATATGCATGTGTATGCATATGCATGTATGAGTATATGCATATGCATCTGTGTATGCATATGCATGTATGTGTGTATGCATATGCATGTGGGTATGTGTGTATGCATATGCATGTGGGTATGCATACACACATGCATATGCATGTGTGTATGCATATGCCTGTATGTGTGTATGCATATGCATGTGTGCATGCATATGCATGTGCATGTGTGTATGCATATGCATATGCATGTGTGTATGCATATGCATGTATGTGTGTATGCATATGCATGTGTGTATGCATATGCATGTGTGTCTGCATATGCATGTATGTGTGTATGCATATGCATGTGTGTATGCATATGCATGTATGTGTGTATGTATATGCATGTATGTGTGTATGCATATGCATGTATGTGTGTATGCATATGCATGTGTATGCATATGCATGTGTGTATGCATATGCATGTATGTGCGTATGCATATGCATGTATGTGTGTATGCATATGCATGTGTGTCTGCATATGCATGTGTGTATGCATATGCATGAATGTGTGTATGCATATGCATGTGTGTGTGTATGCATATGCATGTATGTGTGTATGCATATGCATGTGTGTGTGTATGAATATGCATGTGTGTATGCATATGCATGTATGTGCGTATGCAAATGCATGTGTATATGCATATGCATGTATTGTGTGCATGCATATGCATGTGTATTTGCATATGCATGTGTGTATGCATATGCATGTGTGTATGCATATGCATGTGTGTATGCATATGCATGTATGTGTGTATGCATATGCAGGTGTGTATGTATATATGCATATGCACTTGTATGCATATGCATTTATGTATGCATATGCATGTGTATGCATATGCATGTGTATGCATATGCATTTATGTATGCATATGCATTTATGTATGCATATGCATGTGTGTATGCATATGCATGTTTGTATGCGTATGCATGAGTGTATGCATATGCATGTATGTGTGTTCGCATATGCATGTGTGTATGCATATGCATGTATGTGTGTATGCATATGCATGTGTATGCATATGCATGTGTATGCATATGCATGTATGCATATGCATGTATGCATATGCATGTATGCATATGCATGTATGCATATGCATGTATGCATATGCATGTATGCATATGCATGTGTGTATGCATATGCATGTATGTGTGTATGCATATGCATGTATGTGTGTATGCATATGCATGTGTGTGTTTATACATATGTGAGTGTGTATGTATATGTATATGTCTCTTTCTCTCTCTATGTCAATCGAAAATAAAACAATCACTTACATTGATGTAATTGTTTGAATCATTGTCGTGAAAATCCACTTGAAGTTTTCCTTCGTCAAATATCCAAAGACTTGATCCCAAAATCTGTTGCAAAACTAAAGAGAGAATATATTAGAAAAGGAAAAACATAAAGAAAGAGAAAAGAGTGCTACAATATGTGGGATATACTTACCAAAACTTCACATCTAGAAAAATAGAGGTGTCCTTAGAGAGAGAGAGGGAGGGGGAGAGAGAGAGACAAAGAAAGAGTGACAAATAGAGATATGTTGTCGTGCGCTCAAAGTCGATAGTAGAAGATCTAGTTTAAAAACGCCCGAAATGTCGATTTTTAGCTCTGGGGCCCGGTTAAAACAGGGTGTCGGTATGAGCATCGGTACTTTCTATTTAGTTACCGATGTGTATACTGACGCTTACACTACAAGGAATACGGCGTATAGCGACGGTTAAGGTGACAGAATTTCGTCGCTATAAAATTGCAACTTGCATCGTAATTAGCATCGCGCGCCATCCATCCATTAATCGACGCATAAAACGACGGTATTTGCAACTTGTGACGCGACGGGATTGCGACGTTCCCATACAACGTCGCTAAAATGACACAATTTAAAACCGTCGTATAAGCGATGCTTTCCTGCGTCGCATAGGCGACGTTACATACTGTCGCATAAGCGACGCTAAAATTGTCGCGTATTCGACGATGAATAGCATCGCTTACACGACGATCTGTTGACGGACAAAAATTAAAACATTGGAGGGTCTGCGATCGGCATTTTCACGCATCGGATCGAAGAGGTCTCCAACATTCGCAATTGCGCTGCGTTTACGAGCTGAAGCAAGTATATGCAGAATTATTGTTTTGCCTAAGCTCTCTCTTAATGTCTCCTTCTGTCTTTGTTTCTCTCTTTCTACATCTTTCTCTCTTTGAATTCTCTCTCTCTCTCTCTAGATCTCTCTCTCTTTCTAGATCTCTTTCTCTCTCTAGATCTCTCTCTCTCTCTCTCTCTCTTTTCTTTCTCTCTTTATTGCAGGTTATTCAAGAAGCTAACCAAGCAAAAAGTATGGCTAACAATTGTAAGTACAATTTCTATTCTTTGTAGATCATTTGAATTGTGTTATTTTCATTACATAACATACTCACACTTATTGATATGCACTCATACACATACATGATGAAGATGCACTTTCACACATATACATATATACACATGCACATACACACACATATATACACATGGATACATGTGCACATACACTTAGACATACACACATATATACATGCACATGCACAAACATTCCTACAACCACATAGAAAGACCTCCGTGCATGCATTATTGTAAATATATATATATATATATATATATATATATATATATATATATATATATATATATATATATATATATATATATATATATATATATATACACACACACACACACACACACACACATTAACATATATGCAAATACATGTATATGCACATCCACATACACATGCATGTTTCATACATATACACATGCATATATATACACATGCATATACATATACATATACATATACATATACATATACATATACACACATATACATATACATGCATATACATGTACACACACATACATATACATGCATATACATATACACACACATACACAAGAACATGCACATACTCATACACACATATACATTTATACATGCACATGCACATACATACATATACACACACATACACATGCACATACATACATATACACACACATACATATACACACACATACATATACTCTTAGGTACACACATATGAATGAATTATATAATTAAAGTATTAAAACACATATACACATGCACACACACATGCATATACCTACATATACACATATACATGCACATACACACACATACACATAGAGTTATACATATACACGCATATACATATACACACACATACACAAGAACATGCACATATTGATACATACATATACACTTATTCATGCACATGCACATACATACATATACACACACATACACATGCACATACATACATATACACACACATATATATACGCTTAGGTACACACATATGAATGAATTATATAATTAAAGTATTAAAACACATATACACATGCACACACATGCACACACATGCACATACCTACATATACACATATACATGCACATACATAGATATACATATAGAGTTATACATATACATGCATATACATATACATGCATATACATATACACATGCGTACATACACATGCATATGCACATACTCATACACACATATACACTTATACATGCACATGCACAAACATACATATACACACACATACACATGCACATACATGCATATACACACACATACATAATTAAAGTATTTAAACACATGCCTAATATAAACAATAATAACAATCAATAGAACAAAACTCTTCATTCACTACAACAGATCGATGGTATACCGAGGTTTTTACCGAGGAAAATGAACGCGGCTTTATTTGCCGCGACGCCGGTGTAAAGGTCGGTTTGTGCGTCGGTACCAAAGAGTCGGTATAGGCGTCGGTATAGGCGTCGTTATATGCGTCGGTATATACGTCAGTATATGCGTCGGTATAAACATTGGTATATGCATCGGTAATCGGCTTCTGCTGGATCGCCTCCTGGGTGTACCGACGGTTATTCCGATGACACTACTGGGAGTACCGTCGCGTATACCAACGACCATACCTACAAAATTTTTTTTGGGCTGAACAAAAGACAATACACTCTGCCCAAAAAAAACCGAGTACATGTGATGTGTACTCTAATGACAACCGAAATATGATTTCATGAAACAGAGTATTATTGTACACAAAAGAGATAATCAGAATGAATAATGAACCAGCACAAAAGAAGTTATATATTTCAATAATGAAGCATGTACAAGAGTGTGGCAAACCATTGTCATATATGACGCGTTTACAAAATGTGGCAAAGCAATGTATTTCCATATGGAAATCAAATACAAAATATTGGTCTTCCACTGCCATACACATGCAAAGAACGTTTTATATCAGTAGTCCTGCAACAAAAAACATTAGTGGAATGAGATAAATTCAAATGAAAATTACAAACAAGTAAAAACCAAGTTTATAAAGTAATTACCTCATCGCAAACACTCCCATGAAACTACCGCACCGCGTCCCTCCAAGTCCTGCAATAGTGCAGTCAACCCATGACTATATCCATAAGACTCCTCCGTTCGTGTTGGAGGACGACCCATTGCCAACTCCTGAAACAAATATAAAAAGATTAGAGAAATATATATGAGAAATTTAACACAAACAAATTCAATAAATGAAATGGTACTTACAAACTCATGACGAATCGTCCGCCGCTGCCCAAATGTGACGGTACAATCGTGTCTAGACGTGTGGCTGCGGCATTTCGCTGCCGGCGATATCGATGAGGAGTCTGCTGCTGCTCATCACGAATCATGTCCCACTCCTCAGCATCTAACCACACAGGCTTTGGTAAGCCTTCTCTGAATGCATCACGAGCCTCGGATCGTCGATGCGACATGATCTCATGTGCGGTGTGTAGAATCTACTCTGAACTGACAATCGACTGTCCATCGGCTGGTCGGAACTCCTGGTAAATCGACTGTGTGATATAATTCCGATCTTTATCCTGATCACTCACTTTCACCATGATGGAGTGTCCAAACTGGATGGAGCAAAGCTATCGTATGCGTGCACGCATTGCTTTGCCAGCCGCATCCATCACCGGAGCTCCATCTCGGATACTATACACCTTGGAGTCATCATGGTCATGAGCACCCCAAGGTGTATGTGGTGTACTGCGTGGTGTACTGCGTGGCATACCTACATCTCAGGTACTCATCCTAGGAGTAGAAGCGGGCGACACAACGTCCCTCGCACTGCCTCCACAACAACCGCCTCCTCCGCCTCCAGATCTACTTGTAGATCCACTCCTAGAACCTCCTGCTCGAGAGCATGACCTCGATCTACGAGATGGGCCAGACCCTGTATCGCGTTGAGGTGTCGAATGCACATGTCTACTAGTAGACCTAGTAGGAGATGGCTGCAAAGATGGTCGTGGTGGAGTCACAAAGCTACGAGACATACCTCCTACGGGAGTAGCACTACCCTCAGGAGTGACACTGGCAGGAGTGACACAGGCGGGAGTGACACCGACGGGAGTGAGGCCAGTGGGAGTGAGGCCGGCAGGAGTAAGGCCGCCAGGAGTGAGGTCGGGAGGAGTGCTTCCACTCCAATACTGTGATGCAGCGGCCATATACGCAGGAGGAACCTGAGAGATGAACTCCAAAAACTGCTCCTCTATCATGGAATGCGGAGTGACTAGAGGACTGTCTCCCATCGTGCTCTGTAATAAAAGAACTCAAAGAATTAGCATGCGATAAGAAAAATAATATAGGGAATAAACAAAAAAAAACGAAAAATTAGTACGTACAAGTGCTTTATTCAAAAGTCTTCTATTCTAGCATCCTCTTGAAGATCCGATGCACCGAGAATATCTATCTCTAAATTGATGGCTTCTAAATCGCTTGCTATGCTAGTTTCCCCCTGATCATCGTCTATTGCTTCGTCTTCTCGAACAATGACCTCTTCTTCAATGACCTCTTCTTCTCGAACAATGATCTCTTCCTCCTCAACTATCGAATGAATCTTTGAGTCCACTAGAGATGGACTTTCTTCTACATCTATGTTTTAAAAAATTTGTCTACTACGTGGAGTGACTTGTAAAACAAATAGCCACTCTGGGTCTTTTGAATCTGGTGTAAAAACAACTTGCTCACAGTGCTCGGGAAGTACAAATGTATCCCTTTCATCTGTGCATAATCTTGTGGAGTCGACTTGAAGCAAACCGCTCTTATCTCATCTCACTATTGCGTTTCTTCCAGAGGTGACTACTTTGAACAATTTCACGTCAAAAACAAAGTAATCAAACTTTCTGAAAGATAGTTTCAAGATGTCTTGAATCACACCACAATAATCTAACTCACCTTCTAGAGCATTACCATCTCTTGCACTCGCTCTACTTTTTTGCAAAAAATTCACCATCACTCCACTATCAAAAGTAGACCGGTTTTGATCGATTCGTGCGATTCGAAAGTGTCGTCCATGAGACCATAGTGCACCGTATTTAATATACTCCCAATCACATCCTTTTGCGAGTTCTTCTTCTTCTTCAGAGATATCTTCACCCGCTGCCTTTGCTTGTGAAACCGCTGCATCTAGCCATCTGCTCGTTGGAAAAGGTGGGAGAGGTCGAAGATTTTCTGGAAGAGGCAAAAATCGAGTGGAACGATTTCTTCGAAACTGAGCTCTTTCCTTTGCGTTAGTTTCCTTGGCAAGTTCATACCTTTCTAACCACTTTTGCATAGGCTCAGAGTTAACTATGCAAAACTTCATTGCCTTCTCTTTGAAAGCTGCATCCATTTTTTTTTGCAATCCTTTACCTTGTGGTTCATCATCTACGAGACGAACATCTTCATCATCGCTCCATAAGCGAGGCATTTCGGGATCCGATATATGTAGAAACTCAGTTATGAATACAAGAGATTCTTGTACAAGCCATCCCTCTGCCATGCTACCCTCTGGACGTGCTCTCTGTCGAACAAACCCTTTTAATGTCTTCATAAAGCGCTCTAAGAAGAACATCCATCGACTATGGACAGTTCCTGCTATTGCAACTTCATCTACTACATGAACCAGTAAATGAAGTTGAATAGTGAGAATACTTGTGGGAAAGTATTTCTCTACCATACAAACAACCTCAATAGCATTGAGTTTCGCACTCTTTATGCTATCTCTATTTATCTCTTTAGAAGATATCCACTGTACTAAAGAACTAATTTTATAAATGGTTTTTTGTACATCCTCTGAAAGACAATCTTTTAGGGCTACATGGAGCACAAACTGTAAAAACTTGTGCCAATCATGAGACTTGAGTCCTGCAAGATCGTCGTTTCGTGTGAAAGTAGTCTTTAGACATCTCATGCATCCAGTAGGTGTACAAAACTCTAAAATTGTTTTCTTCACTTGTTGCTCTTCCATCCTGCGAAGCACCCAAGGAGCTCTTGGTAACGATACTGTTTCGTTGGGCTTAGTAATTGCCCACAACTCTCGCATACAACCTCGCTCTTCTAAGTCATCCCTTTGTGCTTTGCTTTCTTTCTTTCCGATCAAAGTTTTCCAAAGCATCTCTCCCACATTCTTGAAAATATGCATTGGGTCTACCAAATGATTGATCACCAATTCACTCCAATAAGGGAGTTCATGAAAAATGGACAACCGTTTCATGCCAGCAATTGGATTTTCTGAATCCCACAGTTGTTTCCAATGGCTAGCTTTCATTTGGTGTTGCGCTTGTCGACCAATTTGTCCTTCACGTAAAACAGTAGTGCTTTGGAATAGCGTGCTTCGAGTCGTGGACCGCATAAAGGACAAGCATGGTAACCCGAAATCGATAAACCTGAACATTCACCATAACCAGGCCAATCATGCATTGGCTACATAAGTATGCCTTGCACTCGCACGTCTCGTCTTCTTATAGGTTGAGACATGTCATGCACAGTGATCCCATCCCATAAAATGCGTAGTTCTTCCAGAAGTGGTGCAAGATATACATCCATGTTTTTTACCTTATACTTACTTGGCACAATAAGAGCTAATAATAAATGACCTTTCTTTGTGGCCAACCATGGTGGGATATTATAATTGACCATACAAGCCATGTGCTCCATGAAGAACTGCGTAATCCCAATGGATTCACTCCATCCATAGCTAGGCCTAGACGTATGGACCGAGGCTCACTAGCAAACTCTGGCCACTTACTATCTATGTGCTTCCAAGCAGTAGAGTTAGCTGGCACTCGCATTACATTATCTGTAGACCTGCTGTTTGTATGCCATGACATTAACTCAGCTATAGATTTGCATCTAAACATGTTCTTATTTCCTGGAATGATAGGAAAGTGGCGAAGAACCTTTGCGGGGATTGCTTCGCGTATAACGTGTTCTCTAAATCTATTTGCTCCACACTTTGGACATATGTGGAGATGCTCATACTCATTCCGAAAGAGAATGCAATCATTCGGACAAGCATGAATTTTAGTATAATCCATTCCAATGGACTGTAAAAGTTTTTTCGCATCTCCACGTGTTGGAGGCATGTCATTGCCCTCTGGCAAAATTTGATCTTTAAGAAGCCTGCAATAAGCAATTAAAATGATATTAGTAAATGAAGTTATTGTGATACAACAACGAAAGCCAATTTGTTCTCCACTTACCTGAACAATTCAGTGATAGTACTATCTGACCATCCATAAATGGATTGCAGATTGAGCATCGCGAGTGAAGCACGTAGTACAAATATCTTTGCTCCATTGTTAAACGAGCTAATCTTCGCATGTTTTCATATTCTTCATCAACTTTTGATCGTGGAATTTCTGTTGTGTCCATGAAACTCTCAACACCTTCTTCACCATCATGATCTTCGTCCATCTCATAAAATGCTTCAAGCATCTCTTCCATATGTTCATTCTGTGTAATATTATTAGTGCTTGCTTCTACGTCTAAGTCCTTTTTTGCTCTCTTTTGTCCACGAGAGGTCACCAGTGCAATGTCGTTTGGGTCCATCTGCTCACCTGGGGGACCATGCGAATGATAGCGTAGGTTTTCCAGTCGACTCCTATCACAGCAACCATACTCTCTAACATGTGTAGGACAAATCCGTTGTTTCCGATAAATTTGATACTTGCACTGTGTGCAAGGACATGCCATTCTCTCTTCAGGATCCAAAGAAGCCATCTGCTACAATATGGACATTTTAGAACATTTGTTTTTTTATTAAACCTAAAAATCTAACTCTTAAAGACCTAAATACTTAAATATCTAAAAAAACTTAAAACCCTAGTTTTAAAACCCTAATCTATATAACTATCCTATTTTATCTATATATTCGGATTTTTTTTTATTGATCCTATTTTATATATATATTTATTTGTTTATTCATATCTTTTTCCTCTTAATTAAGTTATATGTATGCCTAAATCCTAAAACCCTAATTTTAAAGATCTAGACCTAAATTATGTATATTTCTATACACATGTGTATATACATGTATATATGTATTATATGTGTATGTGTATGTGTGTATATATATTATGTACGTGTTAAAACCCTAAAACCCTAATCCAAATGACCTAGAACTAAAACATGTATATATATGTATGCATGTGTGTATATATGTGTATATGTATATATATGTGAATATAGATAGGTATATAAGTATGTGTGTTTGTGTATTGTATATATATTTACTCTATTTAACATGATTAAATTTAAACCTATTTTTATATATTTAATCATATATATTTCATTTATTTATTTAAAATACTAGTTCTTATCATATTTTATTATCTATATAATTATCCTACCTTATATATATATATTTATTTATATATTCACATTTTCTCTTTACTTAATTATATTTAGTTATATATATTTAATTAAATAATTTAAAACACTAGTTCTTTTTATATTTTATATAATTATCTTCTTTTTTATATATATTTAATTATAAATATTTAATTAAATTATTCAAAACACTAGTTCTTTTTATATTTATTTATATATATAATTATATTCTTTTATATATATATTTATTTATATATTCAGATTTTTTTCCTTATGTAATCCTATTTTTATATATTTAATTTTATATATTTAATTAAATTATTTAAAACACTAGTTCTTTTTATAGTTATTTATGTATATAATTATCTTATTATATATATATTAATTTATATATTCAGATTTTTTTCCTTACGTAATCCTATTTTTATATATTTAATTATAATTATTTAATTAAATTATTTAAAACACTACTCCCTTTTATATTTATTTATGTATATAATTATCTTATTTTATATATATATTTATTTATATATTTAGATTTTTTTCCTTACGTAATCCTTTTTTTATATATTTAATTTTATATATTTAATTATATATATTTAATTAAAACCCTAATCTTAAAATTCTAGATCTGAAATACTAAACCCTAAAACCCTAATCTTAAATATGTAGACCTAAAATATGTATATTTCTGTATACATGTGTATATACATGTATAGATGTATTACATGTGCTTGTGTATGTGTGCATATATCTTATGTAGGTGTTATAACCCTAAAACCCTAATCTTAAAAATTTAAATCTAAAATATGTATATTTTTGTATGCATGTGTATCTACATATATGTATATGTGTGTTTGTGTATATACGTTATCTACGTATTAAAATCCTAAAACCCTAATTAGAAAGACTTATACTTAAATCTGAAATACTAAACCCTAAAACCCTAATCTTAAATATCTAGACCTAAAATATGTATATTTCTGTATACATGTGTATATACATGTATATATGTATTACATGTGTATGTGTATGTGTGCATATATGTTATGTAGGTATTATAACCCTAAAACCCTAATCTTAAAGATTTAAATCTAAAATATGTATATTTTTTTATGCATGTGTATCTACATGTATGTATGGATTATATGTATATGTGTGTTTGTGTATATATGTTATCTACGTATTAAAATCCTAAAACCCTAATCAGAAAGACTTAGACTTTAATCTGACATACTAAACCCTAAAACCCTAATCTTAAATATCTAGACGTAAAATATGTATATTTTTGTATACATGTGTATATACATGTATATATGTATTACATATGTATGTGTATGTGTGCATATGTGTTATGTAGGTATTATAACCCTAAAACCCTAATCTTAAAGATTTAATGCTAAAATATGTATATTTTTGTATGCATGTGTATCTACATATATGTATGTATTATATGTATATGTGTGTTTGTGTATATATGTTATCTACATATTAAAATGCTAAAACCCTAATCAGAAAGACTTAGACTTACATCTGAAATACTAAACCCTAAAACCCTAATCTTAAATATCTAGACCTAAAATATGTATATTTCTGTATACATGTGTATATACATGTATATATGTATTATATGTGCATGTGTATGTGCGCATATATGTTATGTAGGTGTTAAAACCCTAAAACCCTAATCTTAAATATTTAACCCTAAAACCTTAATCCTATTTTTATATATTTGATGTAAAAAAAATACTTCAAAATAAAAATAGGATTATATGTGTGTATGTATGCATGTATGTATATATGTGTGTGTATGTATGCATGTGTATGTGTGTGTGTGTGTATGTATACATGTGTATACATGTGTGTGTATGTGTATGTGTGTGTATGTAGGCATGCATGTGTGTGCATGTGTGTGTACATGTGTGTATGTATGCATGCATGTATGTGTATGTGTGTGTATGTGTATGCATGTGTATACATGTGTATACATGTGTATACATGTGTCTGTATGTATACATGCATGTGTGTATATGTGTGTATGTATGCATGTGTGTATATATGTGTGTATGCATGCATGCCCGTATATGTGTGTGTATGTATGCATGCATGTGTGTATATGTGTGTACATATGCGTGTGTGTATGTATGTGTGTATATGTGTGTGTGTATGTGTATGTATGCATATGTGTATATATGTGTGTGTATGTATGTGTGTATGGATGTGTGTAAATTTCTGTGTGTGTGTATGCATGCATATGTGTATATGTGTGTGTGTGTATGTAAGCATGCATGTGTCTATAGGTGTGTGTATGTAAGCATGCATGTGTGTACATGTATGTGTGTATTTATGCATGTGTAAATTAATGTGTATCTTCCTTTCTCTTCTCTCTCTCTTTCTCTCTCTCTCTCTCTCTCTCTCTCTCTCTCTCTCTCTCTCCTTCTCTCTCTCTATCAATAGCGAATAAAAGAATCACTTACAAGTATGTCCCTCTTTGAATCGTTGTCGTCAAAGCGTAAAGTAGGTTGTCTCTCGTCCAATTCCAAACAATCGACGCCAAAGAACTTCTGCAAAATCAACAAAAAGAGAAATTAGAAACCCTAAAGCATAGAGAAACACAAATGCTAATAGTACGCATAGCACTTACCAAGATGTGAGATCTAAACCGAGAGAGAGTGTGTGTGTGTGTAGAGAGAGAGATCCGTGTGTGTTTGTGTGTGTGTGTGTGCACAAGACAATGCAGGTTCACGCGCGGAAGTTCGATAGTAGACCGACAGTACTGAAACACGCGTAGAAATGTGAAGTTTTGCTCTCGGGTTCGCGGTATGTTTAAAACTCGCCGCCGGTATAGGCGCCAGTATGGACGTCCGTATACGCGTCGGTAGTTGCCAGTAAATCGCTTATACCGATGCTCATACCGATGCCTATACAGATGCCTATACCGACGCTTATACCGACGGTTGTGGGCCACACCGACGATCCGTTTAAAACGGTCATACCGACAGTCACTTGACCGTGGGTATCTCTTACTGAGATTTTTTGAGGGCTATACCGACGCCGACTATGACCGTCGGTATATGCAGCGTCGGTATGCCCCTCATATGTTGTACTGATTACTTAATACCATACACACAATTCAAAACATAACTGAAATAATATACATACACACACATATATATATATATATATATATATATATATATATATATATATATATATATATATATATATATATATATATATATATATATATATATATATATATATATATATATATATATATATATATATAAATACATATAACCCAATGTCATAATCCACTAAAATCCTAATCATCATCATCATCATCATCAGCAGCAATATCATGATCATTCTGATCTTCCTCATCCTCATCGTCATGATCACCCTATGACGATCGAGATCATCCCTCCTGTGTCTGTCTCTCCACCTCATCCATATTTGTCTCTCCATAATACTCCCGTATTACATATAACAAACATAAATAAATAAAATAATTAAAACATTCATAAAAACAAAATAGTTATATAAAATTTAAAAATACTCACAAAGGCATCAGGATGATCTTGCATATACTCGCTCAAATGCCGATATCCAAAATGTGTAGCATACTCGATCTCCTGTTTCATAGGATATCGGCCATAATCCTTCCGCTGCAATGAAACAAATAAAAAACATTAGTTGCTTGCATTTTAACTAAAATAAAAAATATACTCACAATAACACATATACTTATAAACATAGCTACAAAACCATTGTGGCCCATTTGGCCTAGGTGCGATGTGTGGCGCGACTCCACTCTCTTCTTTGCAGCAGCCTATTTATTAAAAAAAAAGTACATAAATTAAATGTAAAAAATTACTAAAATATATAAAAATTATAAATACAAACTATTAATTTGTGTACCTTCTGCTGAGGAAATGACTCTTGAAGACGTAGCTATCTACAAAAAAACTACCACAACTCAGGTGGTATGTTAGCTCGCCTCTTATTTTTTTCGACCATACAATATCTCCTGTTAATTTAATCTCAAATAGGAAAAAAGTCAGAATACATACACATATATACACACACATACACATACACATACCCACATACACATATACATGCAAACATATACGCATGCATATATGTATACATATACACATATACATACATATAACATAAACATACATATACATATCCACATATATACGTACACACACATGCATGCATATACACTCATTCATACAAAATACATGGATTTATCCCACAATAATATGTAGTTGTGTATATGTGAATATGTGTGTATGTGTAAATGTGTGTATGTGAATATGTGTGTATGTGTAAATATGTATATGTGAATTTTTTGTTTATGTAGATAATCAAATTATTAATATCAAATACCATTATTTGTAGATTCTGATCAATCAGATGGAGCTCCACCACCGTCTCCTCTTCGTGCAACGACTTTATAGTGTAAGTATATGAAATATTTAATTTTAAATATATTTGATGGATACATAACTTATATTTTTTTTTATGTTTCTTATTATGTGCAGATTCTGATCAATCAAAGGGTACTCCACCACCTCCTACCCATGCAACAACTTCACATGTGTCCTCCGATAGGAATTATGATGAATTTTACAATGAGGAGCATATTATATGTTGGTGTAACTCTTGTTATGGCATGTATCGAAGACCACGATTGGAATGTATTGAACATGAGGCAGAGTATGGTACTTTTGAGCGTGCACCATCACCTAGTCAACGTGATAATGCTTGGGTATGTATTTTCTATATATATTAATGTCATTATTTTATTTAAAAACCATATATAAAATCAAATTATTGTTGATATACAGGAATACTTGCTCGATGATGATGATGATGATGATTTTTCTCATAATGTTAATATACCTTGTACAAATCATGGACTTGCTGTTCATCAATTACAGGCAGAGGTTTCTAGAAATCCTCTACCTCCTGGTTTAGAGAATGAAACAGTTGGAGATTATCCATTGCCAGCTCGTGATTGTTCTTTAGTACAAACATATGATAGAAGAAGATATGGAGGATGGAATAGAGGACCACTTCCTTTAGATGGAGAGGTTTTCAACTTCTGGGGTACTCGCTATATGATTGCTCCATCCACTATTACTAATGCTGGTCGTGGACTCTTTATTGTAGAGGATTTGTATGTGCCTCCGAACTATGAAGTCACTCTTATGTCATTTTGTGGTCCTATATATGGATGGGGAGATTGGCATCGACTTTCACGTTATGTTCAAAGCATGAGTACTTATGGAGTATGCTTGAACGCAGCATCCCTTACTAGTAGAAGGATTTTACATGCAGAAAATGAAAGATTATATATTGATGGAAGACCTTACACACATGGAAATATAGCAAGTTTAATAAATAGTAGTCGAGGGTTACATAATAGTTCAAGAACTAATTGCACATTTGAGGAGCGTGAAAATAGTCATGAATCACCATACATGAGTAGAGATGTATCAAGATACATAGTTGTCAATGCTATTACTACATTACATGCTGGTGATGAACTATTAGTGAATTATGGATGGCGTAGACCTCCAAGAGCACCTTTCAGCTAGAGAGAATAAAAATTTTCTATCCATATTTAATAAGTTATATACTTAATTTTAGATTTGAAGTTTACTTTTTATTCATTTATGGAATACTAATGAGTTTTATTTATATGTGTAGATTCCAACGTATGACGTTGATGATATTCGTCCACAGCATTCACAATTACCAGTAAGACCACGATTATCAGAAGCTTCCATGAGGAGGCTACACAAAACTAATCTTGTGCAATATGCAAAGTTGAAAGATCTATATTCAAAAGATGATAAAGTACAAGATTTGTGTGACATTGATGAAGATGATGGCATGGCAGATTTTATTGAGGATTGGTATCAAAATTACAGTGAGAGCATTGATATTTCTAAAAATGAGAAATATCTTCGAGAGGAATGTCTAAAGCATGTATATGAAGGAAGTCGTTTGACACGACTAAGTGCGAGCTTACTTATTCTCAACCTTCAAAATCGTTTTGGATGGAGTAATGTATCTGTTTCGACACTATTAAGGTATAATTTTCAATTTTCTATCTATTTATATATATATATATATATATACATATACATATATATATATATATATATACATGCAGGTTTTTATTCTTACTTTAGATAAGATAAGAAGAAGAACTTGAATTGAATGGATACGATTATTTGGATGGCAGGATATGATTGTTTGGATGGCAGGATATGATTGTTTGTTTTGGAGGATATGAATGATTTGTCGATTCACACATATGTTCAGTTTGAAAGTGTGAATCGACAAATCATTCAATGAAGGTACATACTTCATGTGTCCAAAACAAACGATCATATCCTGCCATCCAAAACAATCAAATTTTGTGTAAATATTTTGACAGATGCATTAATAGTTTTAAAAGATGCGCGGACAAAAAGTATCCATTCAATTCAAGTTCTTGTTCTTACCTTATCTAAAGTAAGAATAAAAACCTACATGTATATATGCATATTTATTTATTTACCTTTTTTAATTTATCTTTTTTTGATAAACTTACAGGTTATTATCTATAAAGTTTTTACCAAGTCAGAACATTCTTCCTACCTCACATGATGAAATGAAGAAGATAATCAACAATCTTGGTATAGATTATCAATGTATACATGCATGTCCTAACGATTGTATTTTATATAGAGGTGAATATGTAGACTCTTTGACATGTCCCAAATGTCAATGTCCTCGATATAAGGGTGAAGAAGGTAAAATCCCAAAAAAGGTATTGAGACATTTTCCATTGGCTCCACGGATTAGACATATGTTTCAAAGCCCCGAATTATCAAAGCTTTTGACTTGGGGACATGATCACAAAAGTACTGATGGAATAATCAGAATTCCTCATGATAGTGTTGCTTTTCAGCATATTGATTCTACATGTCCTGAATTTGCACAAAATCCACAGAGTCTAAAGTTAGGAGTTGCATTAGATGGGGTTAATCCATTCTCCATGAAATCTAGTAAATGGTCAACATGGCCAGTGGTAGTCATAAACTACAATCTTCCACCATATCTTAGCATTAAAAAGGAACATTTAATGCTTTCACTTTTAATCCTAGGCAAAAGACAAGTTAAAGATATGAATGTATATCTTGCTCCTCTCATTGACGATCTTCAAGAGTTATGGAGAGGTATTAATGTCATTGATGTATCGAAAAGCATCAATGAAAGAGATATTACGGTTCGTGGTATTGTGGCTTGGACTATTCACGGTTTTCCTGGATATGGCGCTTGTTCAGGTATTGATGTAATTTTTTTCTTCATTATGCATGTAGATAAATATGATTTAATCTTATTATATTTTTATCATTTTCCATGATGCAGGAATATCTACTAAGGGTTATAAAACTTGTCTATATTGTGGTGATTGGTTGAGATCAATCTATAGTAAGAATCTCAACAAAAGTATTTATCTTTGACATCGACGATTCTTGCCTGATGATCATCTATTAAGATCTAAAAGAGAAGTGATACATTTTAATGGAAAGCTTGAAACAGGCCAGTATCCAAAACCTATGACGCCTATGGATTGGTATAAAGGCACTCACAAAGAACATATCAATATGGTATTCTTAGGAGTATTGGAGAGAGTTAAAAGTATGTCATCTTCTTGATCCTATGCATATATTCAAAAATATTCGTTATTCACTATGGCAGCATCTTCTTGGACTAAAAGATACCACAGCATCAAGGAATGATTTGAAAGATCAAAAATCCAAACCAAAGTTATGGCCAGTTTTTGATAGACATCGACAAGAAATGACTTATGCATCTGCTCCTTGGGTACTTACAATAAAAGAGATACAGACTATCAACAATAGAATTCAATTGATTAAGACTCCTACAGGATATGGAGCATCGTTTCAAAACATGTTTACTATGGATGATAAGAGCTTATCTCGGTTAAAGACCCATGACTGGCATAACTTTTTGAAACATATTTTACCTTTGGTTATCGATGGATGTACAACGAAAGGAGTACATGATGTGATCTATCGTTTTGAATCATTTATAAGGTAATTATGATACTTTTATATTTAATATGTATGAATATTTGATATCTTTTATCTTTTAATTAACTTCTTTATAATTGTTTTTATGATATGTATAGGCGGATTACATCCAAAGAGATCGATAAAAATTCGATCCCACAAAAAAAACGTGGATGCAAAGAGCTACTATGTTTGATGGAAAAAGAACTTCCTACTTCATTTTTTGATATTCAGGTTCATTTATTAGTCCATCTTGTAGATGAGATAGAGATTGCAGGTGTTGTCAACACTCGATGGATGTTTTGGGTCGAGCGATTTATGGGAATACTAAAAGGTTATGTGCGACAAAGAGCAAAACCAGAAGGATCCATGGCAAAGGGTTGGATGCTTGAAGAGTGCATGTATTACGTTAGTGAGTACCTTGAAAGAGTTCATGAAGAAGCTCCACGTACATGGACCAACGAGTCTTCTTCAAAAATAACAGATGAGGTATTATCAGGTAAGGGGGTTCCATTCTTATTTACATTTCAAGAAAAAAATGATGTTTCTACTTTTGTAGCATATAATAGCGAATGCATGCAAGCATTCCTTAGCGAGTACGAGGAACTTCAAAGTCTCCGAAGTAAAAGGTGAAAAAACAAAAGATCTAGACATAATCTTGATAATAATGAGATTACAGATATACCTTCTTTCACGGATTGGCTATATAGTCGTTTGCAACGCGCTAGCGCAAATAATGAAGAAATCTCAAATGAGCAAAGAGAGTTAATGATAGGTTGTGAACGAAAGGTAATTTTATTAAAATAATATTTTATTTTTTTCATATATGTATGTTAGTTTCTATTTACTAATTGAATTTATTTTGCACACTCGAATGTTCACTAATATGTGGGCTTTTGGACAATATATTAGAATCAAAGCCATTGATTCTTTACGTAAAATAGAGGATTCTAGTATTGTTGCTTCTTTCAAGCAACTATCACGTCCTAGCTCAAAAGACATGAACCTTATAGATAGCGAACTTGGTTACGTAGGAACTATTGTTGGTATCTACGAAATTTCATTTCGTACATTTAAACAGGTAGAAAAAAGTTTATATATTTTTTTTAGAGTTAGTTATTTTTTTAAGCACCTAGTAATGGGTTTTTGTTGTTATATATTTTGATAGGTCATTTTGAAGGTTGACTGGTTTCAAGCGGAGTATAAAGGTAGTAATTCTACATTAAGAAAGGAATTATCTGGGTTTTGGGCAATTGATTCTTCCAAGGTAATGCGATCTACTAAAGAACCATATATTCTTCCTAGGCATATTGAACAAACATTTTTTTATAAAAACCCAGATGCTCATCCTTGGTGGCAAGTCATTCATGTGCAACCTAGAGGTAGGTCATTGTTTGAACAGTTTATTGTTAGAGAGATCGAAGAAAGTCCTCTTGATGATTCAGCATCAGATACTGATACATCAACATCTGAAATAGAAATTAGAATCATTATGCGTGATAATGATACTAATCATTTTGATGAAGAGTATAATTCTCTACATGCTGATTCTACTGATGAGGAAGAGGAATTACCTGAAATAGATATTAATCCATCAATAGATGATGTGATTCATGAGAACATAGATTTAACAATAGAAGAAATAAATGAAATCAATAAGGATAATGAAGATGAGACTATATTGATGCTTACCAAAATGATGGTAATAATGAAAACATATGAGCAGATTAGATAGTAAATTCTACTCTAGTTATCAATCAATAACTTGAAGCTTCTGAATGGGTATCAGATAATAGGTTTTTTTTATTAACTTGAGTAACGATGAATCCTATTAGAGAGATGAAATCATGTTCTTCTAAGTTAGAACATGGAGCTAGGGGGTATGCCTAATTATTTTATATATAGCTTTATCTTTGAGGAGCAAATTTTTATCATGTATGTATGCATACGTGTGTGTATTCATGTGTATTATATGTACACATATGTTAGTATGCATATATATGTATTTCATGTATATGTATGTGTTTGCATGTGTGTGATATATGTATACATGTGTTAAATATGCATATGTGTATATATGCATATGCATTTATGTAAAATATTCATGTATTCATGTAATATATGCAAGTGTTTATACTTGTGTACATGTATATATGTATATATGTCTATGTGTAAATATGTACATGTAAATATGTATGCATGTATATATATGTTTATGTGTGCATGTAGGCATGTATATGTGATGTGTACATGTATATATGTATATATGTCTATGTGTAAATGTGTACATGTAAATATGTTAGTATGTATATATATATTTATGTGTGCATTTAGGCATGTATGTGTGATGCATAATATATCTACTCCATTTTATATTTATGTATCCTATCTACATGATGTGTATATATCTTTACATATATTATGATCCTTGTTGATTCGAGTAGCTATATATAGAGGCATAAGGTTGGGAGGAGAGACATCTCTCTAGTAGGACGTCGGAGGTGTACATATACTTCAAACATATGGCTAAAAGGTTGAATTAGAGTTTTTAAATTAGGGATTTCAAAACCCTAATATAAAAATTAGTGTTTTCAATTTAGGATTTTTGAAATAGGATTTATTTTTTTATTTATGCGTATGCATGTGTTGTGTATGTATGTGTATCTATATGTGCATATGCATGTGTTTTGTGTGTATATATGCATGTGTATATGTATATATGCATGTAAATATGAATATATGAGTCTATGTGTGTGTACATATGATTATGCATGTGTATGTGTATGTGAGTATGTGTATGTGAGTATGTGTACGTGTATGTGAGTATGTGCATGTGTCTATGTGTATTCATTATATGTGTGTAACATTGCATGTGTATGTGTGTGTAAAAATGTGCATGTATGTATAAATGTGCATGTATATGTATATGTGTGTAAATGTGCATGTATGATTTATATGTGTGTGTATGTGTGTATTTATACCTCTAGTCTCACTCTCTCTCTTTCTCATATACATACATACATGCATAAACACACATACTCATATCCACATATATATACATAAAAGCAGTGCATACCGTGCATTGTCGCGACGATGAGCCATAAGTGTCCGCATCTCTTTTAAACACCACTTAAGCGACCATCCTATCCCAAACTCTGTCTCAAGTGAACTAAGCACATATTTTTTATCCCTCTCATCATGCTCACTACAGAAATAAAAAACATGATGTAAATAAAACATAAGATATATATTTCAATTTATATGTAAAACTTTTACTTACTTCCACGGTAAGTGGATAAAGCGCAGGTAAGAGTCGCATAGTGCCCGCATTCTTCTCTTGAACTCCAATCCATTCCCTATGTACACAATGTTTCCCTCTCGCTCTATGTCGCACTCTAGTCCTAAGGTGCCTATGCATGTCCTCATAGGCAACTCTGCTCTGCTATCACGTGCTGGAGGTGGTATAGGTGTCCTAAAAATAGATAGATAGAAATAAATAAAAATATGTGTTATAATATCATTAAAAAAGTTTATGAAAACAAAACATACCTATGACCAGCTAGCTCTCTTCTTGCATGTAAAGGCGCAGAAGAGCCCTCGTCTGATCGCTGGGTAAGCATCTCGATCGTATAATCCAGCTTCTCATCAGACATCTCTGAGTAATCACGCATTATGGCCCCTAGAGTATCAGACGGAACTCTTGCGCTCATAAGACTTTTCATGAGAGTGAGTTTCACCTTTCTCTCTCTACTGGGATCCATAATACCTAACATATAAAACAAAATGGTTAGAAATCAATATATATACGTGTACATATGTAAGTGTGTATGCATTAAGTATGTGTATGTATGCATGTGTGTGTGTATGTATGTGTGTGTATATGTGTGTATGTGTGTATGCATGTGTATGTGTGTGTATGCATGTGTATTTGTGTGTATGCATCATTATGTGTATATGTGTCTATGTGTGTGTATATGTGTCTATGTATGTGTATATGTGTGTGTGTGCATTATGTATGTATATATATGCATGTATGTGTATGTGTGAGTATGTCTCTCCATGTGTGTGTATGCATATATGTGTGTATGTATGCATATATGTGTGTATGTGTGTGTGTATATGTGTTTGTATGTGTGTATGCATGTGTATGTGTGTGTATGCATCATTATGCGTGTAAGTGTCTATGTGTGTTTTTGTGTGTATATGTGTGCGTGTGTGTGTGTCTATGTGTATGTGTGTGTGTCTATGAGTGTGTATGTGTTTATGTGTATGTATGTATCTATGTGTGTGTATGTGTGTATGTGTATGCATGTATGTATGCATATTTATGTGTATGCATGTGTATGTGTGTGTATGCATCATTATGTGTGAATGTTTCTATGTGTGTATGTGTGTATGTATATTTGTGTGTTCTCTATGTGTATGTGTGTGTGTCTATGAGTGTGTATGTGTTTATGTATATGTATGTATCTATGTGTGTGTATGTGTCTATGTGTGTATGTGTATGCATGTATGTATGCATATGTGTGTGTATGCATATGTGTGTGTATGCATATGTATGTGTGTGTGTGCATCATTATGTGTGTCTATGTATGCATGTGTATGTGCGTATGCATCATTACGTGTGTATGTGTGTATGTGTCTATGTGTGTATGTATGTGTATATGTGTGTGTGTATCTATGTGTATGTGTGTGTGTCTATGAGTGTGTATGTGTTTATGTGTATGTATGTATGTATGTGTATGTATGTGTCTATGTGTGTATGTGTATGCATGTATGTATGCATATGTGTGTGTATGCATTATTATGTGTGTCTATGTATGCATGTGTATGTGTGTATGCATCATTACGTGTGTATGTGTCTATGTGTGTATGTGTGTGTATATGTGTGTGTGTCTATGTGTATGTGTGTGTGTCTATAAGTGTGTATGTGTTTATGTGTATGTATGTATCTATGTGTTTGTATGTGTCTATGTGTGTATGTGAATGCATGTATGTATGCATATGTGTGTGTATACATATGTATGTGTGTATGCATCATTATGTGTGTCTATGTATGCATGTGTATGTGTGTATGCATCATTACGTGTGTATGTGTCTATGTGTGTATGTGTGTGTGTCTATGTGTATGTGTGTGTGTGTGTGTGTGTCTATGAGTGTGTATGTGTTTATGTGTATGTATGTATCTATGTGTGTGTATGTGTATGCATGTATCTATAAATATGTGTGTGTATGCATATGTATGTGTGTGTATGCATCATTATGTCTGTATGTGTCTATGTGTGTATGTGTGTGTGTATGCATTATGTATGTGTATGTAAGCATGTCCATTATGTATGCATATAAGTATGTATGTTTGCATATGCATATGCAATATGTATGCATATGCATATGCAATATGTATGCATATGCATATGCATTATGTATGCATATGCATTATGTATGCATATGCATATGCATTATGTATGCATATGCATATGCATTATGTATGCATATGTGTGTATGTGTGTGTATGCATTATGTATGTGTATGTAAGCATGTGCATTATGTATGCATGTGAGTATGTATGTATGCATATGCATATGCAATATGTATGCATGTATGTGTATGTGTGTGTATGTCTCTCTCTATGTGTGTGTATGCATATATGTGTGTGAATGTGTGTGTACATGTGTCTGTATGTGTGTATGCATGTGTATGCGTGTGTATGCGTGTGTATGCATCATTGTGTGTGTATGTGTGTGCATATGTGTGTGTGTCTATGTGTATGTGTGTGTATCTATGAGTATGTATGTAGTCATGTGTGTGTATGTGTCTATGTGTGTATGTGTCTGTGTGTGTGTATGTATCTATGCATGTGCATTATGTATGCATGTAAGTATGTATGTACATTGTATGCATATGCATATGCATTATGTATGCATATGTATGCATGTATGTGTTTATGTGTGTATGTCTCTCTATGTGTGTGTATGCATATATGTGTGTGTATGTGTTTGTATATGTGTCTGTATGTGTGTATGCATGTGTATGTGTGTGTATGCATGTGTATGTATGTATGTGTGCATGTGTGTGTATATGTGTGTGTATGTGTGCGTGTATGTGTGTGTATCTATGAGTGTGTATGTGTCTATGTGTCTATGTGTGTGTATGTGTTTATGTGTGTATGTGTATGCATGTATGCATGCATATGCATGTGTATGCATGTGTATGTGTGTGTATGCATCATTATGTGTGTATGTGTCTATGTGTGTATGTGTCTATGTGTGTATGTGTTTGTGTATATGTGTGTGTATGTGTGTGTGTCTATGTGTATGTGTCGCTATGCGTCTATGAGTGTGTATGTGTTTATGTGTGTGTATGTGTCTATGTGTGTGTATGTGCATATGCATTATGTATGCATATGTATGCATGTATGTGTATGTGTGTGTATGTCTCTCTATGTGTGTGTATGTGTGTATGTGTGTATGTGTGTGTGTATATGTGTGTCTATGTGTGTATGCATGTGTATGTGTGTGAATGCATCATTATGTGTGTATGTGTGTGAATGCATCATTATGTGTGTATGTGTGTATGTGTGTGTGTATATGTGTGTGTATGTGTGTGCACGTCTGTGTGTATGTGTGTGTGTCTATGAGTGTGTATGTTTGGATGTGTGTGTGTATGAATGTGTGTCTATGAGTGTGTATGTTTGGATGTGTAAGTGTATATGTGTGTCTATGTGTTTATGCATGTGTATGTGTGTGAATGCATCATTATGTGTGTCTATGAGTGTGTATGTATATGTGTATATGTGTGTGTATATGTGTGTCTATGTCTGTGTGTATATATGTGTCTATGTGTGTATGCATGTGTATGTGTGTGAATGCATCATTATGTGTGTATGCATCATTATGTGTGTATGTGTCTATGTGTGTATGTGTGTGCGCGTCTATGTGTATGTGTCTGTGTCTATGACTGTGTATGAGTTTATGTGTGTGTATGTGTCTATGTGTGTGTATGTGTCTATGTGTGTATGCGTCTATGTGTGTATGTATGCATATGTGTGTATGTGTGTGTATGCATTATGTATGCATATGTGTGTGTATGCATTATGTATGTGTATGTATGCATATGCACTATGTATGTGTATGTATGCATGTGAATTATGCATGCATATGTGTGTGTATGCATGTAAGTATGTATGTATGTACGCATATGCATATGCATTATGTATGCATATGTGTGTGCATGCATGTAAGTATGTATGGATGTACGTATATGCATATGCATTATGTATGCATGTATGTGTATGTGTGTGCATGTCTCTCTCTATGTGTGTGTGTATGCATATATGTGTGTGTATGTGTGTATGTGTGTGTATGTGTGTGTGTATGTGTGTGTGTGTGTATGTGTCTGTGTATGTGTGTGTATATGTATGTGTATATGTGTGTGCATGTGTATGCATTATGTGTGCATGTGTGTATGCAACCTTATTTGTGTATGTGTGTATATGTGTGCATATTTGTGTGTATGTGTGTGTGTGTCTATGTGTATGTGTGCGTGTGTCTATGTGTGTATATGTGTGTGTGTACATATGTATGTGTGTGTAAGTGTGTGTGTGTGTGCGCATACCTGCTTGCTGTTAGTTTGTGCGGCCCTCTCTCTCTCTCTCGTGCGCTCTCTCTCTCTCTCACTCTCTCTCTCTCTCTCTTGGTCTCTTCTTGCTCGCGTCCAAGTCCCGGGACAAATGCGTCGGGAGAAATCAAATTTTTTTCTTTACATTCCAGAGCTCGCATATGCGATGCTCTGTAGTTTTCTAACGTTGCTCACACTATCGCTAAGCAGCAATGAAATTAGCGATGCTCTTTAATTAGCGTCACATAAGCGATGCTAGCATCGCTTATGCGACGAAGGTCAGGGAAAAAAAATTGAAATTTTTACCGTCGCTTATGCGACGACCTCGTCGCATAAGCAACGGTTCCCGTTTTTTTTCCAATTTGGGGGCATTGCTACGCCCCCCTTTTTCTTGTAGTGTTATATCCATGTTCATAGCGATGCAACTATATCGATGTGTCCATTGGTTAGTCGATACTTTCCAGTAATTTACCAACACGTATACCGATGCTTATATCGACACTTATACCGATGTTCATACTTATGCAGCTGTGCCGACGCGTCCATTGGCTAATCGGTTTTCCAAAATTCTTTGATGGTCATAGCGACGCCAACGCGTGACTATCGGTATGTCGAACGTCGGTATACCCTTGATATATTGTGGTGAATCAATGCCAGAAAAGTTATGCAAAATCAAAGAGACGATATATTATAAAATATAAAGCATAGAGAAAGAAAAAGGGAAAGAGTACGTGCACCACTTACCATGATGCGAGATCTAGAGAGAGATAGAGTGTGCGTGTGTGTAGAGAGAGAGATCTATGTGTGACCACATCCATTTGGACTGCAAAAAGATTTTTGCACAAGACTAAATGCTAAGGATATAGGAAGATTCATGGCCTAGGTGTAAGAATGAGGAATCTCTTCCTTACCTATTCCTGGAATGACTCCTAAATATTGTACGTTTTTATATATTTGGAAAATATCTCCATCTCGCCTCTCTCATAGATTAAAGTTTTGGTCGCTGATTTGTTAACCCTTGATCTTTCGGTTTGGAATATGGAGAGTTCCGAATGGAAAACGCGGAAATAGAAAACATATTGCATATTTGATAGTAATCATTTGAGGGTTGTAGTTGCTATGCTTGCGATAATAACAAACACGGAAAAACAGGAAAAACAGTACAGTAATTCAAGTAATCTTTTATGAGTCTTTTTAGTTAAAATTCAAAGATCCTTAAGAAAAAGAGCATCGTAGAAAGATGCATCCTTTTCTGTTGAGGTTTCAAACGTGCTTTTAAAAAACAAAAAGAAAACGGAGATTAAGCCAAACCCTTCTTCCCGGAGATTTAACTTTATAAGTGCAATTGTACAAGTGAATGGACATAGTACCCAAAAAATCCTAATCCTATTTTTATAAATGTATATGTGTGTATGAGTATATGTGTATGCATGTGTAAATAGCCAAAAAAAACTAATCCTATTTTTATATATTTGATGTGATAAAAAGCCTTAAGATCCTAATTTTATATATTTTATTTTAGACTAGCTATTTTCATATTTATCTGTCTATACAATTATCCTATATGTGTGTGTATATGTGTGACATGTGTGTATATGTGTGTGTGTATATATGCATATGTGTATATGTGTGTGTATGTATGCATGTATATGGATCTGTAAACAAAATAAAAACCCTTATCCTATTTTTATATATTTAATTTGCATATGTGTATATATGTATGCATATGTATATGTATGCATGTGTGTATATGTGTGTGTGTATGTGTATGTATGCATGTGTGTACATATTTGTGTGTATGTATGCATGTGTGTATGTATGTGTGTGTATATGTATGCATGTGTATATGTGTATGTGTGTGTATGTATGCATGTGTGTATACGTGTGTGTATGTATGCATGTGTGTATATGTTTGTGTATATGCATGCATGTGTGTACATGTGTGTGTGTATGTATGTGTGTGTGTGTCTATGCATGCATGTGTGCGTATGCATGAATGTGTGTACATGCGTGTGTGTATGTATGCATGTGTGTACATATGTGTGTGTGTATGTATGTTTGTGTGTATGTATGCATTTGTGTATATGTGTATGTGTATGTGTGTGTATTTGTATGTGTGTACATGTGTGTGTGTGTATGTGTGTGTGTGTATGCATGAATGTGTCTATATGTGTGTGTATGTATGCATTCATGTTTGTATATGTGTATGTATGTATGCATGTGTGTACATGTGTGTGTGTATGTAGGCATGTGTGTACATGTGTGTGTGCGTGTATGTGTGTGTGTACGTATGCATGTGTGTATATGTGTATGTGTGATTATGTATGCATGTGTGTATATGTGTGTGTATGTATGCATGTGTGTGAATGCGTGTGTGTATGTATGCATGTGGGTATAGGTGTGTGTATGTATGCGTGTGTGTCTGTATGTATGCATGTGTGTACGTGTGTGTATGTATGCAATCATGTGTGTTTATTTGTGTATGTATGTATGCTTATGTATTTGTATGCATGTGTGTATATGTGTGTGTGTATATGCATGTATGTATGTGTGTGTGTATGTATTTCTTTATCTCTCTCTATTTATCTCTCTCTTTATCTTTATCTTTCTCATCTCTCTCTCTATTTTTCTCTCTTTCAAGTCTCTTTATTTCTTTCTCTATCTTCCTCTCTTTCATCTCTCTTTATCTCTCTCTATCTCTCCTTCCATATAGGAAGCGAGTACAAAATTATGGTACATCATTGCCACATAGGAGTGTAATACAAAATTGTGGCAATGGGACAAAGCACTTCCATATAGGAATCGAATACAAAATTATAGTACATCATTCCCACATAGGAGTGAAATACAAAATTGTGGCAAAGCACTACCATACATATACGCAAGGGAATCAAAACATTTATACCTACAATCCTACAAAAAAGCATGTGTAAAATGAGACAAAATGACATGACATTTATAAACAACAACTAAAAATATGAAACCAATCTATAAGTTTACCTAATCATAGATTCTCCCATGAAATGATTGCACCGCGTCCCTGTAAGTCCTGCAACAGTGGATCCAATCCATGATGATATCAATAAGCTTCTTCGGTTCCCGTCGGAGGCCGACCCACTGCCAAATCCTATAATAAATATGCAAAATGTTAGATGAACATACATGATGTGCTTAACACAAACAAATTCAATAATTAAAATGATACTTACAAATTGGTAGCGCATACTGTCCTATCAGCCGCTACCTAAATTTGACGTTCCAACCGTATCTAAACGTGTGGCCGCCCCATCTCGCTGTTGACGATATCGATCAGGAGTATGTTAGTGCTTATCTTGAATCCATTCCCAGTCTTCAACATCTAACCATACAGGATTTGGTAAGGCTCCTCAATGACACATCACCTCGCGTGCCGTATGCTGAATCCATTCCGAACTCACAATATGTGATATATCTTCAAGTTGACATGGTCATGCGCTCCCCAAGGTGTACATGGAGATCCCATGTGATATATCTTCAAGTTGACATGGTCATGCGCTCCCCAAGGTGTACATATGTGATATATCTTCAAGTTGACATGGTCATGCGCTCCCCAAGGTGTACATGGAGATCCCATGTGATCCAATGTGGAGATGTTAAAATACATGTGTATGCATATGCATGTGTGTATGCATATGCATGTGTGTATGCATATGCATGTATGTGCGTATGCATATGCATGTGTGTATGCCTATGCATGTATGTGTGTATGCATATGTTGTATGTGTGTATGCATATGCATGTGTATGCATATGCATGTGTGTATGCATACAAACATGCATATGCATGTGTCTATGCATATGCATGTATGTATGCATATGCATGTATGTGTGTATGCATATGCATGTGTGTATGCATATGCATGTATGTGTGTATGCATATGCATGTATGTGTGTATGCATATGCATGTATGTGTGTATGCATATGCATGTGTGTATGCATTTGCATGTATGTGTGTATGCATATGCATGTGTGTATGCATATGCATATGCATGTGTGTATGCATATGCATATGCATGTGTGTATGCATATGCAAGTGTATGCATATGCATGTATGTGTGTATGCATATGCATGTCTATATGTGTATATGTGTATATGTATGTGTGTATGCACATGCATGTGTGTATGCACATGCATGTGTGTATGCATATGCATGTATGTGTGTATGCATATACATGTGTGTATGCATATGCATGTGTGTATGCATATGCATGTATGTATGCATGTGCATGTATGTGTGTATGCATATGCATGTGTGTATGCATATGCATGTATGTGTGTATGCATATGCATGTATGTGTGTATGCATATGCATGTATGTGTGTGCGATAAGAAAAATAATATAGGGAATAAACAAAAAAAAACCAAAAATTAGTACGTACAAGTGTTTTATTCAAAAGTCCTCTATTCTAGCATCCTCTTCAAGATCCGATGCACTGAGAATATCTATCTCTAAATTGATGGCTTCTAAATTGCTTGCTATGCTGGTTTCCTCGTGATCATCGTCTATTGCTTCGTCTTCTCAAACAATGACCTCTTCCTCAATGACCTCTTCTTCTCGAACAATGATCTCTTCCTCCTCAACTATCGAATGAATCTCTGAGTCCACTAGAGATAGACTTTCTTCTACATCTATGTTTTAAAAAATTTATCTACTACGTGGAGTGACTTGTAAAACAAATAGCCACTCTGGGTCTTTTGAATTTGGTATAAAAACAACTTGCTCACAGTGTTCGGGAAGTACAAATGTATCCCTTTCATCTGTCCATAATCTTGTGGAGTGGACTTGAAGCAAACTGCTCTTATCTCGTCTCACTATTGTGTTTCTTCCAGAGGTGACTACTTTGAACCATTTCACGTCAAAAACAAAGTAATCAAACTTTCTGAAAGATAGTTTCAAGATGTCTTGAATCACACCACAATAATCTAACTCGCCTTCTAGAGCATTATCATCTCTTGCACTCGCTCTACTTTTTTGCAAAAAATTCACCATCACTCCACTATCAAAAGTAGACCGGTTTTGATCGATTCATGCAATTCGAAAGTGTCATCCATGAGACCATAGTGCACCGTATTTAATATACTCCCAATCACATCCTTTTGCGAGTTCTTCTTTTTCTTCAAAGATATCTTCACCCGCTGCCTTTGCTTATGAAACCGCTGCATCTAGCCATCTGCTCGTTGGAAAGGGTGGGAGAGGTCGAAGATTTTCTCGAAAAGCCAAAATCGAGTGGAACGATTTCTTGGAAACTGAGCTCTTTCCTTTGCGTTAGTTTCCTTGGCAAGTTCCTACCTTTCTAACCACTTTTGCATAGGCTCAGAGTTAACTAAGCAAAAATTCATTGCCTTCTCTCTGAAAGCTGCATCCATTTTTCTTTGCAATCCTTTACCTTGTGGTTCATCGCCTACGAGACGAACATCTTCATCATCGCTCCATAAGCGAGGCATTCAGGATCCGATATACGTAGAAACTCAGTTATGAATACAAGAGATTCTTGTACAAGCCATCCCTCTGCCATGCTACCCTCTGGACGTGCTCTCTGTCAAACAAACCCTTTTAATGTCTTCATAAAGCGCTCTAAGAAGAACATCCATCGACTATGGACAGTTCCTACTATTGCAACTTCATCTACTACATGAACCAGTAAATGAACTTGAATAGTGAGAATACTTTTGGGAAAATATTTCTCTACCATAGAAACAGCCTCGATAGCATTGAGTTTCGCACTCTCTATGCTATCTCTATTTATCTCTTTCGAAGATATCCACTGTACTAAAGAATTAATTTTATAAATAGTTTTTCATACATCCTCTGAAAGACAATCTTTTAGGGCTACAAGGAGCACAAACTATAAAAACTTGTGCCAATCATGAAACTTGAGTCCTGCAAGATCGTCGTTTCGTGTGAAAGCAGTCTTTAGACATCTCATGCATCCAGTAAGTGTACAAAACTCTGAAATTGTTTTCTTTACTTGTTGCTCTTCCATCCTGCGAAGGACCCAAGGAGCTCTTGGTAACGATACTGTTTCGTTGGGCTTAGTAATTGCCCACAAATCTTGCATACGACCTCGCTCTTCTAAGTCATCCCTTTGTGCTTTGCTTTCTTTCTTTCCGATCAAAGTTTTCCAAAGCATCTCTCCCACATTCTTGAAAATATGCATCGGGTCTACCAAATGATTGATCACCAATTCACTCCAATAAGGGAGTTCATGAAAAATGGACAATCGTTTCATGCCAGCAACTGGATTTTCTGAATCCCACAGTTGTTTCCAATTGCTAGCTTTCATTTGGTATTGCGCTTGTCGACCAATTTGTCCTTCACGTAAAACATGCCCATCAGGCAAATATCTATGATGTCCTTCATAGACAGTTTTACGTAGTGCTTTGGAATAGCGTGCTTCGAGTCGTGGTCCGCATAAAGGACAAGCATGGTAAACCGAAATCGATAAACCTGAACATTCACCATAAACAGGCCAATCATGCATTGTCCACATAAGTATGCCTTGCACTCGCACGTCTCGTCTTCTTATAGGTTGAGACATGTCACGCACAGTGATCCCATCCCATAAAATGCGTAGTTCTTCCACAAGTGGTGCAAGATATACATCCATGTTTTTTACCTTATACTTACCTGGTACAATAAGAGCTAATAATAAATGACCTTTCTTTGTGGCCAACCATGGTGGGATATTATAATTGACCAAACATACAGGCCATGTGCTCCATGAAGAACTGCGTAATCCAAATTGATTCACGCCATCCATAGCTAGGCCTAGACGTATGGACCGAGGCTCACTAGCAAACTCTGGCCACTTACTATCTATGTGCTTCCAAGCATCAGATTCAGCTGGCACTCGCATTACATTATGTGTAGACCTGCTCTTTGTATGCCATGACATTAACTCAGCTATAGATTTGCATCTAAACATGTTCTTAATTCGTGGAATGATAGGAAAGTGGCGAAGAACCTTTGCGGGGATTGCTTCGCCTATAATGTCTTCTCTAAATCTATTTGCTCCACACTTTGGACATACGTGGAGATGCTCATACTCATTTCGAAAGAGAATGCAATCATTCGGACAAGCATGAATTTTAGTATAATCCATTCCAATGGACTGTAAAAGTTTTTTCGCATCTCCACGTGTTGGAGGCATGTCATTGCCCTCTGGCAGAATTTGATCTTTAAGAAGCCTGCAGTAAGCAATTAAAATGATATTAGTAAATGAAGTTATTGTGATACAACAATGAAAGCCAATTTGTTCTCCAGTTACCTGAACAATTCAGTGACACTACTATCTGACCATCCATAAATGGATTGCAGATTGAGCATTGCGAGTGAAGCACGTAGTACAGATATCTTTGCTCCATTGTAAAGTGGTAAACGAGCTAATCTTCGCATGTTTTCATATTCTTCATCAATTTCTGATCGTGGAATTTCTGTTGCGTCCATGAAACTCTCGACACCTTCTTCACCATCATGATCTTCGTCCATCTCATAAAATGCTTCAAGCATCTCTTCCATATGTTCATTCTGTGTTATATTATTAGTGCTTGCTTCTACGTCTAAGTCCTTTTTTGCTCTCTTTTGTCCACGAGAGGTTACTGGTGCAATGTCGTTTGGGTCCATCTGCTCACCTAGGGGACCATGCGAATGATAGCGTAGGTTTTCCAATCGACTCCTATCAAAGGATCCATACTCTCTAACATGTGCAGTACAAATCCGTCATTTCCAATAAATTTGATACTTGCACTGTGTGTAAGGACATGCCATTCTCTCTTCAGGATCCAAAGAAGCTATCTGCTACAATATGGACATTTTAGAATATTTTAGAACATTTGTTTTTTTATTAAACCTAAAAATCTAACTCGTAAAGACCTAAATACTTAAATACCTAAAAAAACTTAAAACCCTAGTTTTAAAACCCTAATCTATATAGCTATCCTATTTTATCTATATATTCGGATTTTTTCTTGATTGATCCTATTATATATATATATTTATTTATTTATCCAGATTTTTTTCCTCTTAATTAAGTTATATGTATGCCTAAATCCTAAAACCCTAATTTTAAAGATCTAGACCTAAATTATGTATATTTCTATACACATGTGTATATACATATATATATGTATTATATGTGTATGTGTATGTGTGTATATATATTATGTACGTGTTAAAACCCTAAAAGCCCTAATCCAAATGACCTAGAACTAAAACATGTATATATATGTATGCATGTGTATATATATGTGTATATGTATATATATGTGAATATAGATAGGTATATAAGTATGTGTGTTTGTGTATTGTATATATATTCACTGTATTTAAAATGATTAAATTTAAACCTATTTTTATATATTTAATCATATATATTTCATTTATTTATTTAAAATACTAGTTCTTATCATATTTTATTATCTATATAATTATCCTACCTTATATATATTTATTTATATATTCAGACTTTCTCTTTACTTAATTATATTTAATTATATATATTTAATTAAATAATTTAAAACACTAGTTCTTTTTATATTTATTTATGTTGGTGCATTTTACCCAAGCCTACATGCTTGATATATTTGATATCATCCTCATTTGTAAGTCACATGTGTAGTCATGTGAACACCTCTTGTAAAAGAGTTCATTTTTATCTCTTGTATTTGAAAAAAGAAAAAAGGAAAAGGATGGCTTACCTCATGCATGATGTAAAAGCAAATTCGTGGCTATAACTACCTAAATCACAAATTTTTGAGCTGAGGGAATATCTCCTAACTTTGAGGATCACTTTTAGGTGGAGCCATTCGAATTCGAATTCAAATCTCCCTCCAAGAATAGCTATAAAAGGAGCAAGAAGGAAGAGGCGATTAGCAAGCCTTGTACGTGACCACTTCATGTCATTTTGTAGAGATTGAAGAGCTTACTCCATAGCTCTATCAATCTACTCCCATTGTGCAAAGATTCATTGCCAATGTGGTTGTAATCATATATGAATTTATACATTTATCATCATTCACTTCTCTGTTTTGTTCTCTGCTATACTCACTCAGAGCAGTAACTTCAGAAGCTCATATCTCGAGTTCTACTGAACCTTTTTCAGTGATGTAACTTGCGTTGGATAGCTCATACTGTCTACAATTGGATTAATAGTTTTGAAGATATTTGCAATTTACTGCTCACTGTTCTATCTCTGCAGAGCCCCGAGAATGGTGGGCATGTTCCAAAAATTGATGAAACTTGTTCTCAGTGCTCAGTCCATCATTTGAAGTGTTTTAACTTGGATTGGGAAGCTTGCTAAGTCTATTTGCTATTCCCAAAAGGAATGTTTCAGATTCTTACCAGGTTGAGAGCACTGTTCATTTTTTCCAGCAGGTGTATGTCCAAAAATAGCAAGTTTTGGGAGCTAGTCATTTCGCAACTAGTCTGTCTTGACTTAAACTTTTGGGATACATGTTCCAAAGTACTTGGCTGATATTTTAGTGGATTTAGGAAGCTCAAAGGGTCTAGTAATCAACTCTGAAGTCTCAGTTGGCTGGTGTGAAGCTGGTTGTAGCGGCACCTACTCATCTTTGGATTGCATCCACCATCTCTGTTCACAGTGGTATCAGAGCATAGTCAAGCAACATGGGAGATGGATTTCCATCAACAATTGACAAATTGGATTAAAACAACTACCGAGCATGGTCTCTAAGGATGGAGGCTTACCTTCAAGGGAGGAATCTATATGGATTCATATCCGGAGATGAAGCAATGCCAACCATGAGGAATAAAGGGCAACCATCACATGAAGAAGTGGAAGGACTTTCGAATTGGTGTTCGAAGGATGCACTTGCAAGGTCCTATATTCTAAACTCAATCTCTGATTTTCTTTTACCTCATGTCAAGGGATGCAAGACATCAAGAGAGACCTGGAATGCACTTGCTTCTTTCTTCTCTTCCAACACTCGAGCAAGGAAGAACCAATTGTGGATGGAGTTCACAACAATGAAGAAAAGCCCGAAGCAAAATGTGACTGATTATGTCACAAAGATGAAGGAGATTTCCGACCAACTTGGAAGCATTGGAGAGGTAATTGAAGAGGAGCAAATCATAAGACAAATCATGAATGGAATCAAAGCAGAAGACAAGTGGGAGTCATTCACAATAGCCATGGATTTATACATGGATATGCATGTACCCGACCTCAACACACTCATGGGCCAACTCTTCACTCATGAAGTAAAGATTAGCAAAGGTGGTGAGTCCTCAAGAGGTAATCAAACTTCTGCCTTATATTCTGATAAAGCTAAGGTCAAGGACAAGTCAAAGAATAGGAAGAATGAAGATGAAGGAAGCTCTTTCCAAGAAAACTTTGCAGGTAGAGGAAGAGCTAGAGGAAGAGGCAGAGGTGGAAAGCAAGGCAGGGGGAGATTCCAATCATCTCAACCTTGCAACATATGTGGCTTATCTAACCATACTACTGAAGAATGTTTCAGGAACCTGAGGAACTCAAGAGGAAGAGGATTCAATAGAGGTGGCTATGGATCAAATAGAGGTAGATACAATGGAGGCTACAACAACAACAACTACTACAACAACAATTACAACAATAACAACAACTATCAAAGTGGCCATAGAGGAAGAAGAGATTACAATAACTATGCAGAGGACCAAAGTCAAGAAGATTCATTATTGATTATGAATCTATCAGCAAAGAAGGGTAAGGATGATGATGACATATTTTACATTGATTCCGGATGCTCGAACCATGTAGCAGGAAATGTGGCTTTACTTTCTGATTTGAAAGATCCTCATAACAAACATGAAGTGCAGACAGGAGATGACACAAAGCACTCAGTGGAGAAGATAGGTAATGTGAAGACATCAGATGGGAATATGAACCTCTTAAGCAAAGTCTTGTATGTCCCTACAATTACCAAAAATTTAATTGGACAGATTGTTGAAAAAGGATTGCAGGTTAGATTCAATCGATTTGGAGCATATGTTGAAGACCCAAGGCAAGGCTTTGGAAGGATTGCCAAAGGAGAAGAGACAGGAAGGCTTTTCACTTTTGAAGTGGAAGATACAAAGAACATAGCTTTGTTTAGCTATGGATCTCAAACTCTAACAGAGTTGGAGATATGGCACAAAAGGCTTGCTCACATTGGTGAGAGGACACTCAAACAGATTTGTAGGGACCAAAGTGTACTTGGTTTGCCTAATATCACAAGGCAACACATGATTTATAAGTGTGAAGCTTGTCAACTCGGCAAGGCTCATAGACAACCTTTCAATAAGAAAAGATATATGTATCAAAATCCTTTGGATCTAGTGCACACGGATGTGTGGGGTCAAAGTAAGGAGCCATCTATATCAGGCTCAGGATATTATGTGTCTTTCATAGATGATTGTAGCAGGTGGACCATTCTGTTTTTCATGAAGCACAAGGATGAGGTGTTTAATTGCTTTAAGAAGTATATTGCTCTTGTTGAAAACCAAACAGGTAGGACTTTGAAACGACTCAGATCAGATGGTGGAGGAGAATACTTCTCTTCTGAATTTGATGCCTTCTTGCATGAAAGAGGCATTAAAAGGGAAGTCACTACAAGGTATACACCCGAACTCAATGGTGTAGCAGAGAGGAGGAACAGAGCTATTGTCGAAGCAGCAAGGTCCATGCTCAACGAAAAGGGATTGCCAAACTACCTATGGGCAGAGGCTGTGTCTACAGCCACATATCTCATTTTCTGTGAGTAGAGATGTAATTTTTGATGAAAACAAATCATGGTTTGATGATGACAGGAAAGGGAAGCTACCTTATGACTTGGATGAAGATTTTCCATCACTTCAACCAAAGAAGCCAAAGCAAATTGAAGAAAGTGATTCGGAGATTGACCTAGAAGACTTGGAAAGACTAAAGCTATGGAAGAACAAAGGAAAAGCAAAGATGCAGGATGCTACATATGGACCCGAGAGCTCACATCAACCACTTAGAAGGTCTTCAAGGGAGAAGAAGAAACCAGAGAGGTTTGGTTATGATACTTCTTTGGTCACCAAGCACTCAATCTACATTGCAAAGGATTCAACCAATGAAGAACCTACCACATTCGAAGAAGCACAAAGCAAGAAAGCTTGGAGAGATGCAATGGATGAAGAAATGGAAGCCTTGAAGGAGAATGACACTTGGGAGCTTGTACCTAACAAGCCATCTATGAAGATAATCGGATCTCGATGGATATACAAAATCAAGTGGAATCCAGATGGAAGTATAAATAGACACAAAGCAAGGTTAGTTGCTAAAGGGTTTGCTCAAACCCATGGTATTGATTATGAGGAGACTTTCTCTCCTGTTGCAAAAATGCCTACAATTAGGGTTCTCATTAGTCTTGCTGCATCTAGAAATTGGAATCTTTATCAACTTGATGTAAAGAATGCTTTCTTGAATGGCTGGATTTCAGAGGAAGTGTATATTACACAACCTCCTGGATATGAGGATGCACATCATCCTAATTATGTATGCAAACTAAAGAAAGCTTTGTATGGATTGAAGCAAGCTCCAAGAGCTTGGAATTTCAGATTGGTGACTTATTTGCAGGACCAAGGATTCAAAGCTAGCAAGGCGGATACCTCTTTGTTCATAAAGAGGAATGGATCTGAAGTGATCTATTTATGTGTGTATGTTGATGATATTATTATCACAGGCAATGATCTTGAAGGAATCAAATAGGTAAAGAGTCAAATGAAGGAGGAGTTCAAAATAAGTGACCTCGGACCACTCACTTATTTTCTTGGATTGGAGTTGATCTACACAGATTCAGGTATATACATCACACAAAGGAAGTATGTCCATGACATGCTCGTCAAGTTCAAGATGGAAAATACCAAGTGTGCAGGTACACCTATGGAGCAAAATCATAAGCTTAGTGCTTATGAAGGAGAGCCAATTGAAGACATCACAAGCTATCAAAGCTTGGTTGGAAGTTTGAATTATGCCACTCTCACAAGGGTGGATATATGCTATAGTGTTAGCATATTGAGTCAGTTTATGCATAAGCCGAGAAGACTACATATGGAAGCGGCCAAGAGAGTTCTCAAGTACCTAAAGGGGACCATGAATGAAGGTTTGTTCTATTCATATACTTCAGATATTGAGCTAAAGGTCTACTCAGATGCAGAGGAAATCAAGGACAATTGAAGACTTATTTGAAGGCCAAGCATGTTAGGCTTGAGGGGGAGCTGTTGGTGCATTTTACCCAAGCCTACATGTTTGATATATTTGATATCATCCTCATTTGTAAGTCACATGAGTAGTCATGTGAACACCTCTTGTAAAAGAGTTCATTTTTATCTCTTGTATTTGAAAAAAGAAAAAAGGAAAAGGATGGCTTACCTCATGCATGATGTAAAAGCAAATTCGTGGCTATAACTACCAAAATCACGAATTTTTGAGCTGAGGGAATATCTCCTAACTTTGGGGATCACTTTTAGGTGGAGCCATTTGAATTTGAATTCAAAACTCCCTCCAAGAATAGCTATAAAAGGAGCAAGAAGGAAGAGGCCATTAGCAAGCCTTGTACGTGACCACTTCATGTCATTTTGTAGAGATTAAAGAGCTTACTCCATAGCTCTATCATTCTACTCCCATTTTACAAAGATTCATTGCCAATGTGGTTGTAATCATATATGAATTTATACATTTATCATCATTCACTTCTCTGTTTTGTTCTCTGATATACTCACTTAGAGCAGTAACTTCAGAAGGTCATATCTCGAGTTCTACTGAGCCTTTTTCAGTGATGTAACTTGAGTTGGATAGCTCATACTGTCTAAAGTCTACCTATAAATTTTCAAGGTCATTACGTTAATATTTTTGAAGCTATTTGCAATTTATTGCTCACTGGTCTATCTCTGCAGAGCCCCGAGAATGGTGGGCATGTTCCTGAAATTGATGAAACTTGTTCTCTCAGTCCATCATTTGAAGTGTTTTAACTTGGATTGGGAAGCTTGCTAAGTCTATTTGCTATGCCCAAAGGGAATTTTTCAAATTCTTACCAGGTTGAGATCACTGTTCATTTTTTCTAGTAGGTGTATGTCCAAAAATAGCAAGTTTTGGGAGCTAGTCATTTCGCAACTGGTCTGTCTTGACTTAAACTTTTGGGATACATGTTCCAAAGTACTTGGCTGATATTTTGGTGGATTTAGGAAGCTCAAAGGATCTACTAATCAACTCTGAAGTCTCAGTTGGCTGGTGTGAAGCTGGTTGTAGCGGCACCTACTCATCTTTGGATTGCATCCACCATCTCTCTTCACAATTTATGTATATAATTATCTTATTTTATATATATATTTATTTATATATTCATATTTTTTTCTTACGTAATCCTATTTTTATATATTCAATTCTATATATTTAATTATAAATATTTAATTAAGTTATTTAAAACACTAGTTCTTTTTATATTTATTTATGTATATAATTATCTTATTTTATATATATATTTATTTATATATTCAGATTTTTTTTCCTTACATAATCCTATTTTTATATATTAAATTTTAAATATTTGATTATATATATTTAATTAAAACCCTTATCTTAAAATTCTAGATCTGAAATACTAAACCCTAAAACCCTAATCTTAAATACGTAGACCTAAAATATGTATATTTCTGTATACATGTGTATATACATGTATATATGTATTACATGTGCATGTGTATGTGTGCATATATCTTATGTAGGTGTTATAACCCTAAAACCCTAATCTTAAAGATTTAAATCTAAAATATGTATATTTTTGTATGCATGTGTATCTACATGTATGTATGTATTATATGTATATGTGTGTTTGTGTATATATGTTATCTACGTATTAAAATCCTAAAACCCTAATCAGACAGACTTAGACTTAAATCTGAAATACTAAACCCTAAAATCCTAATCTTAAATATCTAGACCTAAAATATGTATACTTCTGTATACATGTGTATATACATGTATATATGTATTATATGTGCATGTGTATGTGTGCATATATGTTATGTAGGTGTTATAACCCTAAAACCCTAAATTTAAAGATTGAAATCTAAAATATGTATATTTTTGTATGCATGTGTATCTACATGTATGTATGTATTATATGTATATATGTGCTTGTGTATATATGTTATCTACGTATTAAAATCCTAAAATTCTAATCAGAAAGACTTAGACTTAAATCTGAAATACTAAACCTAAAACCCTAATCTTAAATATGTAGACCTAAAATATGTATATTTCTGTATACATGTGTATATACATGTATATATGTATTACATGTATATGTGTATGTGTGCATATATGTTATGTAGGTGTTATAACCCTAAAACCCTAATCTTAAAGATTTAAATCTAAAATATGTATATTTTTGTATGCATGTGTATCTACATGTATGTATGTATTATATGTATATGTGTGTTTGTGTATATATGTTATCTACGTATTAAAATCCTAAAACCCTAATCAGAAAGACTTAGACTTAAATCTGAAATACTAAACCCTAAAACCCTAATCTTAAATATCTAGACCTAAAATATGTATATTTCTGTATACATGTGTATATACATGTATATATGTATTACATGTGTATGTGTATGTGTGCATATATGTTATGTAGGTGTTATAACCCTAAAACCCTAATCTTAAAGATTTAAATCTAAAATATGTATATTTTTGTATGCATGTGTATCTACATGTATGTATGTATTATATGTATATGTGTGTTTGTGTATATATGTTATCTACGTATTAAAATCCTAAAACACTAATAAAAAAGACTTAGATTTAAATCTGAAATACTAAACCCTAAAACCCTAATCTTAAATATCTAGACCTAAAATATGTATATTTCTGTATACATGTGTAGATACATGTATATATGTAGTATATGTGCATGTGTATGTGTGCATATATGTTATGTAGGTGTTAAAACCCTAAAACCCTAATCTTAAATATTTAACCCTAAAACCCTAATCCTATTTTTATATACTTGATGTAAAAAAGAAACTTCAAAATAAAAATAGGATTATATGTGTGTATGTATGCATGTGTGTATATATGTGTGTGTATGTATGCATGTGTACATGTGTGTGTGTGTAAGTATACATGTGGATACATGTGTGTGTATGTGTATGTGTGTGTATGTAGGCATGCATGTGTGTGTACGTGTGTGTATGTATGCATGCATGTATGTGTATGTGTGTGTATGTGTATGCATGTGTATACATGTGTGTGTATGTATACATGCATGTGTGTATATGTGTGTATGTATGCATGTGTGTATATATGTGTGTATGCATGCATGCCGGTATATGTGTGTGTATGTATGCATGCATGTATGTATATGTGTGTATATATGCTGTTGTGTATGTATGTGTGTATATGTGTGTGTGTATGTGTATGTATGCATATGTGTATATATGTGTGTGTAAGTATGTGTGTATGCATGTGTGTGTATGCATGTGTGTGTATGTATGCATGTGTGTAAATTTATATGTGTGTGTGTATGCATGCATATGTGTATATGTGTGTGTGTATGTAAGCATGCATGTGTGTATAGGTGTGTGTATGTAAGCATGCATGTGTGTAGATGTATGTGTGTATGTATGCATGTGTAAATTAATGTGTATCTTCCTTTCTCTTCTCTCTCTCTTTCTTTCTCTCTCTCTCTCTATCTCTCTCTCTCTCTTTCTCTCTCTTTCTCTCTCTCTCTCTCTCTCTCTCTCCTTCTCTCTCTCTATCAATAGCGAATAAAAGAATCACTTACAAGTATGTCCCTCTTTGAATCGTTGTCGTCAAAGCGTAATGTAGGTTGTCTCTCGTCCAATTCCAAATAATCGATGCCAAAGAACTTCTACAAAATCAACGAAAAGAGAAATTAAAAACCCTAAAGCCGAGAGAGAGTGTGTGTGTAGAGAGAGAGATCCGTGTGTGTTTGTGTGTGTGTGTGCACAAGACAATGCAGGTTCGCGCGCGCAAGTTCGATAGTAGACCGACAGTACTCAAACACGCGCAGAAATGTGAGGTTTTGCTCTCGGGTTTGCGGTATGTTTAAAACTCGCCGCCGGTATAGGTGCCAGTATGGACGTCGGTATATGCGTCGGTAGTTGCCAGTAAATTACCGACGCTTATACCGATGCTCATACGGATGCCTATACCGACGCCTATACCGACGCTTATACTGACGGCTGCGGGCCAGACCGACGATCCGTTTAAAACGGTCATACCGACAGTCACTTGACCGTGGGTATCTCTTAGTGAGATTTTCCGAGGGCTATACCGACGCCGACTATGACCGTCGGTATGCCCCTCATATGTTGTAGTGATTACTTAATACCATACACACAATTCAAAACATAACTGAAATAATATATATATATATATATATATATATATATATATATATATATATATATATATATATATATATATATATATATATATATATATATATATATATATATATATATATATATATATATATATATATATATATATATATATATCAATGTAAATACATATAATCCAATGTCATAATCAACTAAAATCCTAATCATCATCATCATGATCATCATCATCATCAACAATATCATGATCATTCTGATCTTCCTCATCCTCATCGTCATGATCACCCTGTGACGATCGAGATCGTCCCTCGTGTGTCTGTCTCTCCACCTCATCCATACTTGTCTCTCCATAATACTCCTGTATTACATATAACAAACATAAATAAATAAAATAATTAAAACATTCATAAAAACAAAATAAATATATAAAATTTAAAAATACTCACAAAGGCATCAGGATGATCTTGCATATACTCGCTCAAACGCCGATATCCAAAATGTGTAGCATACTTGATCTCTTGTTTCGTAGGATATCGACCATAATCCTTCCACTCCAATGTGTGGCCCTACTCCACTCTCTTCTTTGCAGCAGCCTGTTTATTCAAGAAAAAAAAATACATAAATTAAATGTAAAAAATTACTAAAATATATAAAAATTATAAATACAAACTATTAATTTCTGTACCTTCTGCTGAGGAAATGACTCCTGAAGACCTAGCCGTCTACGAAAAAACTGCCATGACTCAGGTGGTATGTTAGCTCGCCTCTTATTTTTTTCGACCATACAATATCTCCTGTTAATTTAATCTCAAATAGGAAAAAAATTCAGAATACATACACATATATACACACACATACACATACACATACCCACATACACATATACATGCAAACATATACGCATGCATATATGTATACATATACACATATACATACATATAACATAAACATACATATAACATAAACATACATAAACATATCCACATATATACGTACACACACATGCATGCATATACACTCTTTCATACAAAATACATGCATTTATCCCACAATAATATGTAGTTGTGTATATGTGAATATGTGTGTATGTGTAAATGTGTGTATGTGAATATGTGTGTATGTGTAAATATGTATAAGTGAATTTTTTGTTTATGTAGATAATCAAATTATTAATATCAAATACCATTATTTGTAGATTCTGATCAATCAGATGGAACTCCACCAGCGTCTCCTCTTCGTGCAACGACTTTATACTGTAAGTATATGAAATATTTGATTTTAAATATATTTGATGGATACATAACTTATATTTTTTTTTATGTTTCTTATTATGCGCAGATTTTGATCAATCAGAGGGTACTCCACCACCTCGTACCCATGCAACGACTTCACATGTGTCCTCCGATAGGAATTATGATGAATTTTACTATGAAGAGCATATTATATGTTGGTGTAACTCTTGTTATGGCACGTATCGAAGACCACGATTCGAATGTATTGAACATGAGGTAGAGTATGGTACTTTTGAGCGTGCATCATCACCTAGTCAACGTGATAATGCTTGGGTATGTATTTTCTATATATATTATTGTCATTATTTTATTTAAAAACCATATATAAAATCAAATTATTGTTGATATACAGGAATACTTGCTCGATGATGATGATGATGATGATTTTTCTCATAATGTTAATATACCTCGTACACGTCATGGACTTGCAATTCATGAATTACAAGCAGAGGTTTCTAGAAATCCTCTACCTCCTGGTTTAGAGAATGAAACAGCTGGAGATTATCCATTGCCAGCTCGTGATCGTTCTTTAGTACAAACATATGGTAGAAGAAGATATGGAGGATGGAATAGAGGACCACTTCCTTTAGATGGAGAGGATTTCAACTTATGGGGTAATCGCTATATGATTGCTCCATCCACTATTACTAATGCTGGTCATGGTCTCTTTATTGTAGAAAATTTGTATGTGCCTCCGAACTCTGAAGTCACTCTTATGTCATTTTGTGGTCCTATATATGGATGGGGAGATTGGCATCGACTTTCATGTTATGTTCAAAGCATGAGTACTTATGGAATATGCTTGAACGCAACATCCCTTACTAGTAGAAGGATTTTACATGCAGAAAATGAAAGATTATATATTGATGGAAGACCTTACACACATGGAAATATAGCAGGTTTAATAAATAGTAGTCAAGGGTTACATAATAGTTCAAGGACTAATTGCACATTTGAGGAGCGTGAAAATAGTCATGAATCACCATACATGAGTAGAGATGTATCAAGATATATAGTTGTCAATGCTATTACTACATTACATGCTGGTGATGAACTATTAGTGAATTATGGATGGCGTAGACCTCCAAGAGCACCTTTTAGCTGGAGAGAATAAAAATTTTCTATCCATATTTAATAAGTTATATACTTAATTTTATATTTGAAGTTTACTTTTTATTCATTTATGGAATACTAATGAGTTTTATTTATATGTGTAGATTCCAACGTATGATGTTGATGATATTCGTCAAGAGCATTCACAATTACTAGTAAGACCACGATTATCAGAAGCTTCCATGAGGAGGCTATGCAAAACTAATCCTGTGCAATATGCAAAGCTGAAAGATCTATATTCAAAAGACGATAAAGTACAAGATTTGTGTGACAATGATGAAGATGACGGCATGGCAGATTTTATTGAGGATTGGTATCAAAATGACAGTGAGAGCATTGATATTTCTAAAAATGAGAAATATCTTCGAGAGGAATGTCTAAAGCATGTATATGAAGGAAGTCGTTTGACACGACTAAGTGCGAACTTACTTCTTCTCAACCTTCAAAATCGTTTTGGATGGAGTAATGTATCTGTTTCGACACTATTAAGGTATAGTATTCAATTTTCTATCTATCTATATATATATATATATATATATATATATATATATATATATATATATATATATATATATATATATATATATATATATATATATATATATATATATATATATATATATATATATATATATATATATATATATATATATATATATATGCAGGTTTTTATTCTTACTTTAGATAAGATAAGAAGAAGAACTTGAATTCAATGGATACGATTGTTTGGATGGCAGGATATGATTGTTTGGATGGCACGATACGATTGTTTGGATGATACGATTGTTTTTTTTGGAGGATATGAATGATTTGTCGATTCACACATATGTTCAGTTTGAAGGTGTGAATCAACAAGTCATTCAATGAACGTACATACTTCATGTGTCCAAAACAAACAATCGTATCCTGCCATCCAAAACAATCAAATTTTGTGTAAATATTTTGAAAGATGCATTAATAGTTTTAAAAGATGCACGGACAAAAAGTATCCATTCAATTCAAGTTCTTGTTCTTACCTTATCTAAACTAAGAATAAAAACCTACATGTATATATGTATATTTATTTATTTACCTTTTTTAATCTATCTTTTTTTGATAAACTTACAGGTTATTATCTAAAAAGTTTTTACCAAGTCAGAATATTCTTCCTACCTCACATGATGAAATGAAGAAGATAATCAACAATCTTGGTATAGATTATCAATGTATACATGCATGTCCTAACGATTGTATTTTATATAAAGATGAATATGCAGACTCTTTGACATGTCCCAAATGTCAATGTCCTCGATATAAGGGTGAAGAAGGTAAAATCGCAAAAAAGGTATTGAGACATTTTCCATTGGTTCCACGCATTAGACATATGTTTCAAAGCCCCGAACTATCAAAGCTTTTGACTTGGGGACATGATCACAAAAGTACTGATAGAATAATCAGAATTCCTCATGATAGTGTTGCTTTTCAGCACATTGATTCTACATGGCTTGAATTTGCACAAAATCCACAGAATCTAAAGTTAGGAGTTGCATTAGATGGGGTTAATCCATTCTCCATGAAATCCAGTAAATGGTCAACATGGCCAGTGGTAGTCATAAACTACAATCTTCCACCATATCTTAGCATTAGAAAGGAACATTTAATGCTTTCACTTTTAATCCCAGGCAAAAGACAAGTTAAAGATATGAATGTATATCTTGCTCCTCTCATTGAAGATCTTCAAGAGTTATGGAGAGGTATTAATGTCATTGATGTATCGAAAATCATCAATGAAAGACATATTACGGTTCGTGGTATTGTGGCTTGGACTATTCACGATTTTCTTGGATATGGCGTTTGTTCAGGTATTGATGTAATTTTTTATTCAATATGCATGTAAATAAATATGATTTAATCTAATTATATTTTTATCATTTTCCATGATGCAGGAACATCTACTAAGGGTTATAAAGCTTGTCCATATTGTGGTGATTGGTTGAGATCAATCTATAGTAAGAATCTCAACAAAAATATTTATCTTTGACATCGATGATTCTTGCCTGATGATCATCCATTAAGATCTAAAAGAGAAGTGATACATTTCAATGGAAAGCTTGAAACAGGCCAGTATCCAAAACCTATGATGCCTATGGATTGGTATAAAAAATGGACAGATGGACCTCTGATAGATCCACAAGCAGAAATCTTCAGTGATGATTCAGATATTGAGTATGTGAACAGAGGTAAAGGAAAATTGGCACTCGCAGAGAACATATCAATATGGTATTCTTTGGAGTATTGGAAAGAGTTAAAAGTATGTCATCTTCTTGATCCTATGCATATATTAAAAAATATTGGTTATTCACTATGGCAGCATCTTCTTGGACTAAAAGATACCACAGCATCAACGAATGATTTGAAAGATCAAAAATCCAAACCAAAGTTATGGCCAGTTTTTGATAGACATCGACAAGAAACGACTTATGCATCTGCTCCTTGGGTTCTTACAACAAAAGAGATACAGAATATCAACAATAGAATTCAATTGATTAAGACTCCTACAGGATATGGAGCATCGTTACAAAACATTTTTACTATGGATGATAAGAGCTTATCTGGGTTAAAGACCCATGACTGGCATAACTTTTTGAAACATATTTTACCTTTGGTTATCGATGGATGTACAACGAAAGGAGTACGAGATGTGATCTATCGTCTTGAATCATTTATAAGGTTAGTATGATACTTTTATATTTAATATGTATGAATATTGGATATCTTTTATTTTTTAATTAACTTCTTTATAATTGTTTTTATGATATGTATAGGCGGATTACATCCAAAGAGATTGATAAAAATTCAATCCCACAAAAAAATGTGAATGCAAAGAGCTACTATGTTTGATGGAAAAAGAACTTCCTACTTCATTGTTTGATATTCAGGTTCATTTATTAGTCGTATGTGTATGTGTGTGTATGTCTCTCTATGTGTGTGTATGCATATATGTGTGTGTACATGTGTGTGTATGTGTGTATGCATGTGTATGTGTGTGTATGCATCATTATGTGTGTATGTGTGTGTGTATGTGTGTGTATATGTGTGTGTGTCTATGTGTATGTGTGTGTATCTATGAGTATGTATGTGTTTATGTGTGTGTATGTGTCTGTGTGTGTATGTATCTATGCATGTGCATTATGTATGCATGTAAGTATGTATGTACATTGTATGCATATGTATGCATGTATGTGTTTATGTGTGTATGTATCTCTATGTGTGTGTGTATGCATATATGTGTGTGTATGTGTGTGTATATGTGTCTGTATGTGTGTATGCACGTGTATGTGTGTGTATGCATGTGTATGTGTGTATGTGTGCATGTGTGTGTGTATATGTGTGTGTATGTGTGTGTGTCTATGTGTATGTGTGTGTATCTATGAGTGTGTATGTGTGTATGTGTCTATGTGTGTGTATGTGTTTATGTGTGTATGTGTATGCATGTATGTATGCATATGCATGTGTATGCATGTGTATGTGTGTGTATGCATCATTATGTGTGTATGTGTCTATGTGTGTATGTGTCTATGTGTGTATGTGTTTGTGTATATGTGTGTGTGTGTATGTGTGTGTGTCTATGTGTATGTGTCGCTACACGTCTATGAGTGTGTATGTGTTTATGTGTGTGTATGTGTCTATGTGTGTGTATGTGCATATGCATTATGTATGCATATGTATGCATGTATGTGTGTGTATGTCTCTCTATGTGTGTGTATGCATATATGTGTGTGTATGTGTGTATGTGTGTGTGTATATATGTGTCTATGTGTGTATGCATGTGTATGTGTGTGAATGCATCATTATGTGTGTATGTGTGTATGTGTGTGTGTATATGTGTGTGTATGTGTGTGCACGTCTGTGTGTATGTGTGTGTGTCTATGAGTGTGTATGTTTGGATGTGTGTGTGTATGAATGTGTGTCTATGAGTGTGTATGTTTGGATGTGTAAGTGTATATGTGTGTCTATGTGTGTATGCATGTGTATGTGTGTGAATGCATCATTATGTGTGTCTATGAGTGTGTATGTATATGTGTATATGTGTGTGTATATGTGTGTCTATGTGTGTGTGTATATATGTGTCTATGTGTGTATGCATGTGGATGTGTGTGAATGCATCATTATGTGTGTATGTGTCTATGTGTGTATGTGTGTGTATATGTGTGTATGTGTGTGCACGTCTATGTGTATGTGTCTGTGTCTATAAGTGTGTATGTGTTTATGTGTGTGTATGTGTCTATGTGTGTGTATGTGTCTATGTGTGTATGTGTCTATGTGCGTATGTATGCATATGTGTATATGTGTGTGTATGCATTATGTATGCATATGTGTGTGTATGCATTATGTATGTGTATGTATGCATATGCATTATGTATGTGTATGTATGCATGTGAATTATGCATGCATATGTGTGTGTATGCATGTAAGTATGTATGTAGGTACGCATATGCATATGCATTATGTTTGCATATGCGTGTGTATGCATGTAAGTATGTATGGATGTACGCATATACATATGCATTATGTATGCATGTATGTGTATGTGTGTGCATGTCTCTCTCTATGTGTGTGTGTATGCATATATGTGTGTGTATGTGTGTGTGTATGTGTGTGTGTATGTGTGTGTGTATGTATGTGTGTGTGTATGTGTCTATGTATGTGTGTGTATATGTATGTGTATATGTGTGTGCATGTGTATGCATTATGTGTGCATGTGTGTATGCAACCTTATTTGTGTATGTGTGTATATGTGTGCGTATTTGTGTGTATGTGTGTGTGTGTCTATGTGTATGTGTGTGTGTGTGTCTATGTGTGTATATGTGTGTGTGTACATATGTATGTGTGTGTAAGTGTGTGTGTGTGTGCGCATACCTGCTTGTTGTTAGTTTGTGCGTCCCTCTCTCTCTCTCTCTCTCTCTCACTCTCTCTCTCTCTCGGTCTCTTCTTGCTCGCATCCAAGTCCCGACACAAATGTGCCGGGAGAAATCAATTTTTTTTCTTTACATTCTAGAGCGTCGCATATGCGACACTCTGCAGTTTGCCGTCGCTCACACCGTCGCTAGGCAGCGACAAAATTAGCGATGCTCATTAATTAGTGTTGCATAAGCGATGCTAGCATTGCTTATGCGACGAAGGTCGGGGAAAAAAAATTCAAAATTTTTACCGTCGCTTATGCGACGACCTCGTGGCATAAGCGACGGTTCCTGTTTTTTTTCCAATTTGGGGGCGTCGCTACGCCCCCCTTTTTCTTGAAGTGTTATATCGATGTTCATAGCGATGCAGCTATATCGACGCATCCATTGGTTAGTCGATACTTTCCAATAATTTAACAACACATATACCGATGCTTATACCGACACTTATACTGACATTCATACTTACGCAGCTGTGCCGACGCGTCCATTGGCTTATCGGTTTTCCAAAATTTTTTGATCGTCATAGCGACGCCAATGCGTGACTGTTGGTATGTCGAACGTTGGTATACCCTTGATATATTGTGGTGAATCGATGCCAGAAAAGTTCTGGAAAATCAAAGAGACGATATATTATAAAATACAAAGCATAGAGAAAGAAAAAGGGAAAGAGTACATGCACCACTTACCATATTGCGAGATCTAGTGAGAGATAGAGTGTGCGTGTGTGTAGAGAGAGAGATCTATGTGTGACCACATCCATTTGGACTGCAAAAAGATTTTTGCACAAGACTAAATGCTAAGGATATAGGAAGATTCATGGCCTAGGTGTAAGAATGAGCAATCTCTTCCTTACTTATTCCTGGGTTGCTTAACGACTCCTAAATATTGTACATTTTTATATATTTGGAAATTATCTCCATCTCGTCTCTCTCATAGATTAAAGTTTTGGTTGCTGATTAGCTAACCCTTGATCTTTCCGTTTGGAATATGGAGAGTTCCGAATGGAAAACGCGGAAATAGAAAACATATTGCATATTTGATAGTAATCATTTGAAGGTTGTAGTTGCTATGCTTGCGATAATAACAAACATGGAAAAAGAGGAAAAACAGTACAGTAATTCGAGTAATCTCTTATGAGTCTTTTTAGTTAAAATTCAAAGATCCTTAAGAAAGAGAGCATCGTAGAAAGATGCATCCTTTTCTGTTGAGGTTTCAAACGTGCTTTTAAAAAACAAAAAAAAATGGGAGATTAAGCTAAACCCTTCTTCCCGGAGATTTAACTTTATAAGTGCAATTGTACAAGTGAATGGACATAGTAACCAAAAAACCCTAATCCTATTTTTATAAATGTATATGTGTGTATGAGTATCTGTGTATGCATGTGTAAATAGCCAAAAAATCCTAATCCTATTTTTATATATTTGATGTGATAAAAAACCTTAAGATCCTAATTTTATATATTTTATTTTAGAATAGCTATTTTCATATTTATTTGTCTATATAATTATCCTATATGTGTGTGTATATGTGTGCATGTGTGTATATGTGTGTGTGTATATATGCATATGTGTGTGTGTATGTATGCATGTGTATGGATCTGTAAACAAAATAAAAACCCTAATCCTATTTTTATATATTTAATTTGCATGTGTGTATATATGTATGCATATGTATATGTATGCATGTGTGTATATGTGTGTGTGTGTATGTGTATGTATGCATGTGTGTACATATTTGTGTGTATGTATGCATGTGTGTATGTATGTGTGTGTATATGTATGCATGTGTATATGTGTATGTGTGTGTATGTATGCATGTGTGTATATGTGTGTGTATGTATGCATGTGTGTATATGTTTGTGTATATGCATGCATGTGTGTACATGCGTGTGTGTATGTATGTGTGTGTGTGTCTATGCATGCATGTGTGCGTATGCATGAATGTGTGTACATGCGTGTGTGTATGTATGCATGTGTGTACATATGTGTGTGTGTATGTATGTTTGTGTGTATGTATGCATGTGTGTATGTGTATGTGTGTGTATTTGTATGTGTGTACATGTGTGTGTGTATGTGTGTGTGTGTGTATGCATGAATGTGTCTATATGTGTGTGTATGTATGCATTCATGTTTGTATATGTGTATGTATGTATGCATGTGTGTACATGTGTGTGTGCGTGTATGTGTGTGTGTACGTATGCATGTGTGTATATGTGTATGTGTGATTATGTATGCATGTGTGTATATGTGTGTGTATGTATGTGTGTGTATATGTGTGTGTGTATGTATGCATGTGTGTGAATGCGTGTGTGTATGTATGCATGTGGGTACATGTGTGTGTATGTATGCATGTGTGTCTGTATGTATGCATGTGTGTACATGTGTGTGTATGTATGCATGCATGTGTGTTTATTTGTGTATGTATGTATGCTTATGTATTTGTATGCATGTGTGTATATGTGTGTGTATATGCATGTATGTATGTGTGTGTATGTATTTCTTTATCTCTCTCTATTTATCTCTCTCTTTATCTTTATCTTTCTCATCTCTCTCTCTATTTTTCTCTCTTTCAAGTCTCTTTATTTCTTTCTCTATCTTCCTCTCTTTCGTGTCTCTTTATCTCTCTCTCTCTCTATCTCTCTTTCTTGTTCTCTCTCTATCTCTGTCTATATCAATAGAGAATAAAACAATCACTTACACGTATGTCCCTCTTTTGGATTGTTGTCATTAAAGCATAATGTATGTTGTCTATCGTCGAATTCTAAAGAATCACTACAACATATCGAGGATATACCGAGGCTATTACCAAGGAAAATTAACGGGCCTAATTTTTTTGCGACGTCGGTGTTGCAGTCGATATGTGTGTCGGAAACATAACACCGGTATACCGATGGCCATACGGACGACTCTACTGGGTGTACTGACGCCCATACCGATGACTCTGCTGGGTGTACCAACGCTAATACCAACGACCATATCTACACAAATTTTATTTGGCAGAGTGTGTTGTCTTTTGTTTCAGCATGATGTTGTTTAGCAAAAGACAATACACTCTGCCCAACTCTAAACCGAGTACATGTGTTATGTATTCTAATGGGAACCAAAACATGATTTTATATGATAAAAAATGAACCATGAATCATGTACAAAAAGTTGTATATTCCATAATGAAGGATGTACAAGAGTGTGACAAAGCACTTCCATATAGGAATCGAGTACAAAATTATGGTACATCATTGCCACATAGGAGTGTAATAAAAAATTGTGGCAATGTGACAAAACACTTCCATATAGGAATCGAATACAAAATTATGGTACATCATTCCCACATAGGAGTGTAATACAAAATTGTGACAAGGCACTACCATACATATACGCAAGGGAATCAAAACATTTACACCGACAATCTTACAAGAAAGCATGTGTAAAATGAGACAAATTGACATGACATTTATAAACAACAACTAAAAATATGAAACCAATCTATAATTTTAACTAATCATAGATTCTCCCATGAAATGATTGCACCGCGTCCCTCTAAGTCCTACAACAGTGCATCCAATCCATGATGATATCAATAAGCTTCTTCGGTTCCCGCCGGAGGCCGACCCACTGCCAAATCCTATAATAAATATGCAAAATGTTAGATGAACATACATGATGTGCTTAACACAAACAAATTCAATAATTAAAATGATACTTACAAATTGGTAGCGCATACTGTCCTATCTGCCGCTACCTAAATTCGACGTTCCAACCGTATCTAAACGTGTGGCCTCCCCATCTCGCTGTTGACGAAATCGATCAGGAGTATGTTAGTGCTCATCCTGAATCCATTCCCAGTCTTCAACATCTAACCATACAGGATTTGGTAAGGCTCCTCTGAAAGCATCGCAAGCTTCGGACTGTCAATGAGACATCACCTCGCGTGCCGTATGCTGAATCCATTCCGAACTCAAAATAGGATGCCCAGGTGCTGGCCGATACTCTTCATATATCGATTGTGTGATATAATTTTTGGAATCCTTATCCTGTTCGCTCTATTTTAACATTACAGAATTTCCAAACTTTATGGAGCAAAGCTGTCGAGCGCGCTGACCCATGGAGTTTTCGGGTGCATCCATGACTAGAGCTCCATTACATATGTGATATATCTTCGAGTTGTCGTGGCCATGCGCTCCCCAAGGTGTACATGGAGATCCCATCTAATCCAATGTGGAGATGTTAAAATACATGTGTATGCATATGCATGTATGTGTGTATGCATATGCATGTGTATGCATATGCATGTGTATGCATATGCATGTATGTGTGTATGCATATGTTGTATGTGTGTATGCATATGCATGTATGTGTGTATGCATATGCATGTGTGTATGCATACAAACATGCATATGCATGTGTGTATGCATATGCATGTATGTGTGTATGCATATGCATGTGTGTATGCATATTCATATGCATGTGTGTATGCATATGCATGTGTGTATGCATATGCATGTGTGTATGCATATGCATGTATGTGTGTATGCATATGCATTTGTGTATGCATATGCATGTATGTGTGTATGCATATACATGTGTGTATGCATTTGCATGTATGTGTGTATGCATATGCATGTGTGTATGCATATGCATATGCATGTGTGTATGCATATGCATATGCATGTGTGTATGCATATGCATGTATGTTTGTATGCATATGCATGTCTATATGTGTATATGTGTATATGTATGTGTGTATGCACATGCATGTGTGTATGCATATGCATGTATGTGTGTATGCATATACATGTGTGTATGCATATGCATGTGTGTATGCATATGCATGTGTGTATGCATATGCATGTGTGTATGCATATGCATGTATGTGTGTATGCATATGCATGTATGTGTGTATGCATATGCATGTATGTGTGTATGCATATGCATGTATGTGTGTATTCATATGGATGCATGTGTGTATTCATATGCATGTGTGTATTCATATGCATGTGTGTATTCATATGCATGTGTGTATGCATATGCATGTATGTGTGTATGCATATGCATGTGTATATGTGTATATGTATGTGTCTATGCATATGCATGTGTGTATACATACACATGCATATGCATGTGTGTATGCATATGCGTGTATGCATATGCATGTGTGTATGCATATGCATCTATGTGTGTATGCATATGCATGTGTGTATGCATATACATGTCTGTGTGTATGCATATGCATGTGTGTATGCATATGCATGTGTGTATGCATATGCATTTGTATATGTGTATATGTATGTGTGTATGCATATGCATGTATGTGTGTATGCGTATGCATGTGTGTATGCATATGCATGTATGTTTGTATGCATATGCATGTATGTATGCATATGCATGTGTTTATGCATATGCATGTGTTTATGCATATGCATGTGTTTATGCATATGCATGTATGTGTGTATGCATATGCATGTGTGAATGCATATGCATGTATGTGTGTATGCATATGCATGTGTGTATGCATACACACATGCATATGTATGTGTGTATGCATATGCATATGCATGGGTGTATGCATATGCATGTGTGTATGCATATGCATGTATGTGTGTATGTATATGCATCTGTGTATGCATATGCATGTGTATGCATATGCATATGCATGTGTGTATGCATACGCATGTGTGTATGCATATGCATGTGTGTATGCATAGGCATGTGTGTATGCATATTCATGTATGTGTGTATGCATATGCATGTATGTATGTATGCATATGCATGTGTGTATGCATATGCATATGCATATGCACGTGTGTATGCATATGCATGTGTGTATGCATATGCATGTGTGTATGCATATGCATGTATGTGTGTATGCATATGCATGTGTGTATGCATATGCATGTGTGTATGCATATGCATGTGTGTGTGCATATGCATGTGTGTATGCATATGCATGTCTGTATGCATTTGCATGTGTTTGTGTATGCATATGCATGCGTGTATGCATATGCATGTGTGTATGCATATGCATATGCATGTGTGTATGCATATGCATGTGTGTATGCATATGCATGTGTGTATGCATATGCATGTATGTGCATATGCATGTATGTGTGTATGCATATGCATGTATGTGTGTATGCATGTGCATGTCTATATGTGTATATGTATGTGTGTATGCACATGCATGTGTGTATGCATATGCATGTATGCGTGTATGCATATACATGTGTGTATGCATATGCATGTGTGTATGCATATGCATGTGTGTATGCATACGCATGTATGTGTGTATGCATATGCATGTGTGTATTCATATGCATGTATGTGTGTATGCATATGCATGTATGTGTGTATGCATATGGATGTATGTGTGTATTCATATGCATGTGTGTATGCATATGCATGTATGTGTGTATGCATATGCACGTGTATATGTGTATAGGTATGTGTGTATGCGTATGCATGTGTGTATGCATACACATGCATATGCATGTGTTTATGCATATGCGTGTATGCATATGCATGTATGTGTGTATGCATATGCATGTGTGTATGCATATGCATGTGTGTATGCATATGCATCTATGTGTGTATGCATATGCATGTGTGAATGCATATGCATGTGTGTATGCATATGCATGTGTGTATGCATATGCATGTGTGTATGCATATGCATGTGTGTATGCATATGCATGTGTGTATGCATATACATGTATGTGTGTATGCATATGCATGTGTGTATGCATATGCATTTGTATATGTGTATATGTATGTATGTATGCATATGCATGTATGTGTGTATGCGTATGCATGTGTATATGCATATGCATGTGTGTGTGCATATGCATGTATGTTTGTATGCATATGCATGTGTGTATGCATATGTATGTGTGTATGCATATGCATGTGTTTATGCATATGCATGTATGTGTGTATGCATATGTATGTGTGAATGCATATGCATGTATGTGTGTATGCATATGCATGTGTATGCATATGCATGTGTATGCATATGCATGTGTGTATGCATACACAAATGCATATGCATGTGTGAATGCATATGCATATGCATGGGTGTATGCATATGCATGTATGTGTGTATGCATATGCATCTGTGTATGCATATGCATGTGTATGCATATGCATATGCATGTGTGTATGCATATGCATGTATGTATGCATATGCATGTGTGTATGCATATGTATGTGTGTATGCATATTTATTTATGTGTGTATGCATATGCATGTGTGTATGCATATGCATGTCTATATGTGTATATGTGTATATGTATCCGTGTATGCACATGCATGTGTGTATGCATATGCATGTATGTGTGTATGCATATGCATGTGTGTATGCATATGCATGTGTTGTATGCATATGCGTGTATGTGTGTATGCATATGCATGTATGTGTGTATGCATATGCATGTATGTGTGTATTCATATGCATGTGTGTATGCATATACATGTATGTGTGGATGCATATGCATGTGTATATGTGTATATTTATGTGTGTATGCATTTGCATGTGTGTATGCATACACATGCATATGCATGTGTGTATGCATATGCATCTATGTTTGTATGCATATGCATGTGTGTATGCATATGCATGTATGTGTGTATGCATATCCATTTAAATATGTGTTTATGTATGTGTGTATGCATATGCATGTGTGTATGCATATGCATGTATGTGTGTATGCATATGCATGTGTGTATGCATATGCATGTATGTTTGTATGCATATGTATGTGTGTATGCATATGCATATGCATATGTTTATGCATATGCATGTGTTTATGCATATGCATGTACGTGTGTATGCATATGCATGTGTGTATGCATATGTATGTATGTGTGTATGCATATGCATGTGTATGCATATGCATATGCATGTGTATGCATATGCATATGCATGTGTATGCATATGCATATGCATGTGTGTATGCATATGCATATGCATGTGTGTATGCATATGCATGTATGTATGTATGCATATGCATATGTGTATGCATATGCATATGCATGCGTGTATCCATATGCATGTGTGTATGCATATGCATGTGTGTATGCATATGCATGTGTGTATGCATATGCATGTGTGTATGCATATGCATGTATGTGTGTATGCATATGCATGTGTGTATGCATATGCATGTGTGTATACATATCGATGTATGTGTGTATGCATATGCATGTGTGTATGCATTTGCATGTATTTGTGTATGCGTATGCATGTGTGTATGCATATGCATATGCATGTGTGTATGCATATGCATATGCATGTATGTGCATATGCATGTATGTGCATATGCATGTATGTGCATATGCATGTATGTGTGTATGCATATTCATGTATGTGTGTATGCATATGCATGTCTATATGTGTATATGTATGTGTGTATGCACATGCATGTGTGTATGCATATGCATGTATGTGTGTATGCATATACATGTGTGTATGCATATGCATGTGTGTATGCATACGCATGTATGTGTGTATGCATATGCATGTGTATTCATATGCATGTATGTGTGTATGCATATGCATGTATGTGTGTATGCATATGGATGTATGTGTGTATTCATATGCATGTGTGTATGCATATGCATGTACGTGTGTATGCATATGCATGTGTATATGTGTATATGTATGTGTGTATGCATATGCATGTATGTATGCATACACATGCATACGCATGTGTGTATGCATATGCGTGTATGCATATGCATGTATGTGTGTATGCATATGCATGTATGTGTGTATGCATATGCATGTGTGTATGCATATGCATCTATGTGTGTATGCATATGCATGTGTGTATGCATATACATGTATGTGTGTATGCATATGCATGAGTGTATGCATATGCATTTGTATACGTGTATATGTATGTGTGTATGCATATGCATGTATGTGTGTATGCATATGCATGTGTGTGTGCATATGCATGTATGTTTGTATGCATATGCATGTGTGTATGCATATGTATGTGTGTATGCATATGCATGTGTGTATGCATATGCATATGCATGTACGTGTGTATGCATATGCATGTGTGTGTGTATGCATATGCATGTATGTGTGTATGCATATGCATGCATGTGTGTATGCATATGCAGGTATGTGTGTATGCATATGCATTTGTGTATGCATATGCATGTGTGTATGCATATGCATGTTTGTATGCATATGCATGTATGTGTGTATGTATATGCATGTATGTGTGTATGCATATGCATGTGCGTATGCATATGCATGTGCACATGCATATGCATGTGCACATGCATATGCGTGTGTGTATGCATATGCATGTATGTGTGTATGCATATGCATGTGTGTATGCATATGCATGTATGTGTGTATGCATATGCATGTATGTGTGTCTGCATATGCATGTGTGTCTGCATATGCATGTGTGTATGCATATGCATATATGTGTGTATGCATATGCATGTATGTGTGTATGCATATGCATGTGTGTTTGCATTTGCATGTGTATGCATATGCATGTATGTGTGTATGCATATGCATGTGTGTATGCATATATGCATATGCATTTATGTATGCATATGCATGTGTGTATGCATATGCATGTTTGTATGCATATGCATGAGTGTATGCATATGCATGTATGTCTGTATGCATATGCATGTATGTTTGTATGCATACGCATGTGTGTATGCATACACACATGCATATGCATGTGTGTATGCATATGCATGTATGCATATGCACATGCATATGCATGTATGCATATGCACATGCATATGCATGTATGTATATGCACATGCATATGCATACACACATGCATATACATGTGTGTATGTATATGCATGTATGTGTGTATGCATATGCATGTATGTGTGTATGCATATGGATGTGTGTGTTTATACATATGTGAGTGTGTATGTATGTGTATATCTCTCTCTCTCTATGTCAGTCGAAAACAAAACAATCACTTACATTGATGTAATTATTTGAGTTGTTGTCGTGAAAATCCACTTGAAGTTGTCCTTCGTCGAATTATTAAAGCGTTGATCCTAAAATCTATTGGAAAACTAAAGAGAGAAGATATTAGAAAAGGAAAGAAAGAGAAAAGAGTGCTACAATATGTCGGATATACTGACCAAAACTTCACATCTAGAAAAATAGAGGTGTGCTTAGAGAGAGAGAGGGAGGGGGAGAGAGAGAGAGAGGGAGGGAGAGAGAGAGAGAGAGAGAGAGAGAGAGAGAGAGAGAGAGAGAGAGAAAGAGTGACAGATAGAGATATGTTGTTCGTGCATGCAAAGTCGATAGTAGAAGATCTAGTTTCAAAATGCCCTAAATGTCGATTTTTTGCTCTCGTGCCCGGTTAAAACAGGGTGTCGGTATGAGCGTGGTTACTTTCCAATCATTTACCGATGCGTATATCGAAGCTTATACTAACGTTCATACTGATGCAGCTATATCGATGCATCCATTGGCTAGTCGGTACTTTCGAGTAATTTTTCGATGCTTATACCGACGTTCATACTGATGCAACTATACCGATGCATCCATTGGCTACTCCGTTTTCCAAAATTTTTTTACGGTCATAGCGACGCCAACGTGTGACCGTCAGTATGCCGAACGTCGGTATACCCTTGAGATATTGTGGTGAATCGATGCTGAAAAAGTTCTGCAAAATCAAAGAGAAAGAAAAAGGGAAAGAGTACGTGCACCACTTACCTCGATGCGAGATCTAGAGAGAGATAGAGTGTGTGTGTGTAGAGAGAGAGAGAGATCTATGTGTGTGTGTGCACAAGACAATGCAGGTCACAATTTGGTTTGTGTGTGCAAATTCGATAGAAGCAAGCAGTACTTAGTGTACAATACATGCAAAATGTTGAGTTTTGCTCTCGGGTTCCCAGTATTTTTAGAACACGGCCTCGGTATAGGCATCCATATAAGCGTCGATAATTTCCAATAAATTACCGATGGTTATATGAAAGCTTATACCGACGGCTATACTGACGCATATACTGACACCTATACCGTGGATCGTGCTACATCCCGACGATCGGTATTAAATAGTCATACCAACGGTCAAGTAACCGTCGATATGCTTAAGTGCATTTCTCCAACATTTATACCGATGTCGAGGGTGCCCATGGTATAGGTAGCATCGGTATGCCCCTCATATGTTGTTGTGATATTATGATTAGCATTTTAACAGTAATGATAGTACTGGTGCCAATCACATGGCAAATATTCACTGAAATCTGTAATTATTTGAAACACTTATTTTATTTGCATGAATTAAAATCGGCTTATTTTCTAATCGGCTTATTTTCTTAAAAACATGCAACAGACGAGCGTCCACATCTCACAAACCGATTTTATATTTCCCATCATTGATAATCATGTTCGAAGTAAAAATGATTCTACCCGTCTCATCGTTATATAATATGCTAGTTTCAATGCCATTTTGTCTTGTACTACAGCCAACGATGCGCTTTCTCTCCTTGACAGTTGACCTTTGCTGTGTTAGTTTCCCCTATTTATTGTCTAAGACTTTTCCAGGTTCGCTTTGTTGGTGTGAAAATCTTACCCACCTTTCAGCTTCCCCATTTCCAGTGCGATGGATCGGTTCTAATATTGATGTTTTTATGCTTTTTCCGTGGTATGGTCTCCCTTGTTCAACTCTTTTTTTAATGTATATTTAGTTCACTACAGGATATGAGGGGCATATCGGTGTTACTCATAGTGATGGTCATACCCCAACATCCGTATCACTATTTGAAGTGCTTGGAAAGACCATATTAACCATATTGGCTGTCATTTGATCATTGGTATAACCGTTCAAAAACTGTCACCAGTATAGGTGATATAGGCATGCACCAACATATATACTAGCATCTATACCGACGCTTATACCGCTCTTATTGTATCGATGTTTAGACCGATGTTGGAGATAAATTGCCCATATGTATTTGCACTAGGTTAAAGCCTGGATATGTTGTAGTGTTTTTTGCATGGATAATTGTGGTTCAACTTGATTCGATAACAGTGGAATTAAACATTTCAATAAAAAATGCTTTTTAATAGTAATTACGTTTTCTTATTCGGCTTATCATACAAAACCCTTTTTATTTTTAGAGTACAAGAAATTTGAAATGTCCATTGAGCGGGATTTGAATCTAAGCACTTTCTCTCAGTGCGTTCAAGCATACTGCTACATTACATCCATTTGGACTGCAAAAAGATTTTTGCACAAGACTAAATGCTAAGGATATAGGAAGATTCATGGCTCTTCCTTACCTATTCCTGGGTTGCTTAACGACTCCTAAATATTGTACGTTTTTATATATTTGGAAAATATCTCCATCTCGCCTCTCATAGATTAAAGTTTTGGTCGCTGATTTGCTAAGCCTTGATTTTTCCGTTTGGAATATGGAGAGTTCCGAATGGAAAACGCGGAAATAGAAAAAAGATTGCATATTTGATAGTAATAATTTGAAGGTTGTAGTTGTTATGCTTGCGATAATAACAAACACGGAAAATATATTCAAGAAAAATATCTACGAAGAACCATCAACAGGGAAAAACAGTGCAGTAATTCGAGTAATCTTTTATGACGTCTTTTTAGTTATATCCAAAGATCCTTAAGAAAAAGAGCATCGTAGAAAGATGCATCCTTTTCTGTCGAGGTTTCAAACATGGCTTTAAAAAAATTAACAAAAAAAAAAAAAAAAAAAAAAACCGGAGATTAAGCCAAACCCTTCTTCCCGAAGATTTAATTTTATAAGTGCAATTGTACAAGTGAATGGATATAGTACCCACAAAACTTCTCATATCTCACAAAGCACAGGTTAGACAAAATCACAACTCGGTTACTAATTTAATTGGCCAAAGCCATTAGACTAATAGCTCGGGGGTTGAATCTTGGACCTCGATCTCAAGAGGCCAAAGCCAGCCCAATTCCCCTGCGAGATGTGGACTAAACATGCCTATTATTGCCATATGCATCAATAAACTCCATTACATCTGGAGGAAAATTAAAATACGTATAGCAATGTACATCGATATCTGCATCGCTGTGCCTAATGATATACCTCTCCTTGTACTTATTGTAATGTGTGCGTCTATGTGCATCAATAATATTTTAAAACCGAAAACTCATCACGCAGAAAAAGTGTAAGAATTATTTTCACCTCCGTATGAATATGCATACTGATAAGACTTTGATTCTCGTAGAAACAAGATTAAAATATTGAAGAAAGATAAAACGCTATGGGTGGATTGTAAATCTGTAGCTATTCATTACAAAAAGGAGTCTCGAATGAAACACAATGATGTCATTTCATCTTCACTTCAGACTTTAAAAACTCTTTTCCTAGGTAAATAATCTTCCTTTATTTTGACCTCCCTCTCTCTAAAGGGTCAGTCTAGGTGCTACTATGGATAATTTTATATGCAGTATAGCATTCTTCATATCAATTAGAGGACGCCAAAAGGATAGGAAAGTGAGTTCTTCGATGAATCAAGGCCATGGAATTCTCCATTCATGACCCAACATCAGATAAAACCCACTAGAAATATATTTGATAATGTTTTCATTCCCATAATAGTCCTCTAGCATGTGAATTTCGATTGTATGTAGTAATCTCTTATCTTCTTTACCCCAATCTTTGATTCTAGTATTGATAAAATAATAATCTTCCTATTCTAACCTCAAGCTACTATCTAAATTCTTTTTCTGGGATCCTCTAACTGGTTTCATTGTTTTTCAGTGCTATTTCCAATATCTATGACCTTTCATTAATATGTACTCCACTTTGGGGGCATTATCTTTTCTAATGGATCAACATCTAGCTATGGACAACAAAATGGAGTCATTTGATCCAATACTAAAGATCCACATCTAGGTAGAGGTCAAGTGATTGAGCATCTTCAAGTTGTTCTAAGCTTTCCAAATTGAGGACATCAATTACGAACACTTGGGAGTAACTCTAAGGAAAGAGAGAAAAGAAGGTCGATACTTTCCCATGTCTTGAAACCAACAAAGGTTAGGGATGCATAGCTACTAAAAAGAAGTTCCACCCATGATTCATGCTACTTTTATGACACCTTCATAATCCATTTTGTCAAAGGGAGAAGTAACGTTGAGGATCCTAAACCGTCCTTTATCTTTTGGAACGCAAAACAATCCCCATTTTATCTTAGGAATACACTTTTGATTAGGGTCACTAGCCCAAAGGAATTCGTACGTGACGTTAATATTAAGAAGCTCTTTCTTATCTAGATCTCAACATGAGATGGAGTAAATTCTTGAGGGAATCGGAAAGGTATTGAACATCACATAACGTTGCATACCCTTCTAGTATTATAGCTTGTATTCAAGATTGCTTAGCACCCAATTCCACCATTGGGCCACGAGGATTCAAAGTCCAAAAGGGATTGTAAGCAACCTTAAGATTTTTTCTAAATGCAATTTCTTTAAAACCTTGGATGAGAACGATCTGAAGGGGAGATTGATTGAGGATCTTCATGATAGCCTTCATCAACCTTGTAACCTTTTCAACTAGCTCCCGAATATATGAAAACCGGCGACAAATACTTACTACCCTCCAACTAGGTGTTCAATATAATAGGAATCTTACAAAATTATTAATCTTTAAAGTTGAGGGTGTTAACCCTATTTCTCTCTATAGAACCTTTCTATGAATCTTTCCAATAAGAAGCCCTCCATGATTTGGGAATAAAAACCATTCTTACTTGAAAACATTCCTTTACGGAGGAAGACATGTACTTGAGTCACTAGAGAGTTATTCATAACCTCATTAAAACATTTTAATCTCAACATTTTGCAAAGATAGTCATATGCTTATGTGGTAGTAACTATAGAAACATTACATTGCATGCCTTTTATGAGACCACACTTTAAGGTAATGAATATGGAAATGTGTAAAATTAGAGCCCCCTTGAACTTGTGACCCTTTGGTCTACACAATGGATCCTCTAGTTCATTCCAGTAAAGTGTCTTCTTTCTCTCTCGAATATACATATAAAAACCCCATAATTATAGTTTTTGTTGCACTTAAGTATGTTACCTCCTAGTTTATTGTGATAAAGGAAGAGCATGGTCCTTGCATCAATATAGAGTATCTATGAACTTTGTGCTTTATCTCACTAAGCTAATGGTATATCAAACATATTAACAAAGGCTACATCTTAGGGAGTAGCTCATCATTGCAACTCAAAATTAGGCATTGTTCCCCAAAGAACCACATTTATGGAATGGCATGAGTTCCATCTCCCAAGTAGCTTGGAGGATAAACCTCTAGCTCTATAACCAATATGCTGAAAGTCATGTCTATTCACAATTGTATCGAGTGGGAAATAATACAAATGCATTTTTGGGATTTATTCCCAATGGAATTCGTTCATCCACTCTGCAATAATACAAGTTCATTCTAGGGGCTTACGCGCAAAGGAATTCCTTGGAATCATAAGATACTTTTTGACACATTTATAGGGCCATATGGGGTACTAACCTCAATACATTTGTGCTTTGAATAGGAATATGTCCATGCTTTATGGTTGTGTGGTTAGTTCTTGTACTTGATATGTATAGGCATGAGTACTAGGGCAATAAGATGAGCCCCCAAGAAACAGTGTAGAGTTCATCAAAAAATTCCACTGGTTGCTACATTGAAAGTGCTAAGTTATTGTTTTTCAAGTTTCCTATCTTAGTATCTAAGGATGTTATAAAAAACCAAACTCTTAATATTATATGTGAGTATGGATTACATGGCTTTTGTTTCTTTGTATGAATTTACAAATGAAATGAGTGCATAAACTTTGATATGTTTTTATATGATGTTATTTCTCACATAGGATAGAAAATGTAAAATGGTTATTTATTATTAGCTTAAAGGAAGTGCTAGAGAAACACTCTGAGGAAATGTATTGTTTTGACTATCATTTTCCTCACACAGAAATGAAATGGTCTCCAGTCAAATAGAGAATGGTTACACCTTGTTATTAAAGTTTGCCCATACATAATTTAAATGGGCATTAGCTCCATTTATTGTAATAACTATAAAATGAAATAGCACAAACATATAGGAAAATAGATAGAGATGCGAAAAGTGTAGGTTGAGAGATAGATAGGTCTAATTCTCACATTTCTAAGAGGAATGTAGCTACAAACATGGTGTTTTCCACTTCTGCACTCCCAATATTGAGCTTAGATGGCAGTCTACATACACTCTACATGAAGGGCTTACTAGTACAAATAGTCTCACTAAAGCTTCACATGGGTTGTGCTTACAGGATTTTTACAAAGGGATTATAAGTAGATAAATTAATTCTGGATTGATAAAATAGTTAGTGAAATATAATTTTTTTGTATTATCTACATGAGTAAAATTCATGTCCTCTTGTCCTAATAGGCTCAGTGAATCAGATTTGAGGACTATGCCCCCCCCATAGAATCTTGTAAAAGGGCAAGCCCCCTCTACAATCTCTCATAAGAGTTCTTTGGGGAAACTATGTGGCACCTCAAGGCCTTTATTTTTTCTTTGAACAGAAACCCAATGGATGAGAAGTTTATGTGATACCTGTTGCGGATGTGTGGTATCCTTCTTTCGCTCTGATACCACTTGTTGGCGATTAACTTTCGCTCTGAAATTGCTGATGATGGTCGTCACGGCAAGGATTGAACCTTGTCAGGCCTACGGAATGCCGTGCCACCGAATAGAGAGCTAAGCTAGAGTGATATAGAACACCTCTATAATCAACAGTAGCTTAGCAGGATTTCTGTCGCTTAACTGTGTTAAACTGCGACTTGAATTCCACCAGAACTTCACCGGACTGTCACTGGGACGTCACCAAAAATCTACCGAAATATCACCGGAATGAACTTTGATTCTGCTCGTGATTACTTCAAATGAATCTATGCAAAGTAAGGAAGTGATACGTGAACTTCCTTCACTGAATGAACTTCTTCTTGAAGTTTAAAGAAAACTTCACAGTTCTGAAGTGCCACTTTCCGATTAGACTTTGTACTCTGTGTACATATCCATTCCACCGGAAATTGTGATCAGCTTAAAGTAGAGACGTCTAGCTACGAGATGAGCTATCTCTCATACAAAGCTTCAAATTCTACTGCGAGATATACTTCGTTGTTCTACCCAAAAATTTGCTTTTCTAAGAAAACTATAACTAACCGAAAATGCGTTTACTGAGATATCTTTGACCGAGACATTCGTTTACTGAGAGAGTACCAAGGGACACGTTTAGTAACGAACTGTAACTGTTAGTGGTTAACAAAATTTCTACTGTAACACGAAAAAAAAAAACTCAGATTCTTCACATGCAAACAGTGCGCGCAACTTCCACATGAACATGTGTTTTCTATTAGAGAAGATGTGTACAAATAAGCTTGGCTTCTTCTTGCTCAAGCTGTAGAAACTCTCCTATACTGAGTAGTTTCTTATTACCATCCCTCTCAGATGAATACCTGACATTCCAGGTCTCTGTTATTCATCTGTACATACGCGATCTATGGCGTCTTCTGAGAACTTCTCACTCTCTCTTCTCTCATACGCACATCATCCCTCTTCATCTCAGTCCTTCAATCCTTGGTGTACATATACACTTTTTCTTCTATGCTCTTCTCGCTCTCATTCTTAAATTCACGTTACGTGCGCATTATGTGCACACCGCTGTTTATTGCTCTGTTTATGCGCACACCGCGCACTGATTTCACACACTGTACAACTGAGGCTTTTGATTTTCTGAAGATTCTGCTTCTTTTTCTTTTCTTTCCTTTTATGTCTATTTGTCTGTCAAATTTGTGAGTGATTCCTCAACAGCTCCCCCTCAATCACTAATTTGACCTCTTCCGGTCTTTCATATATCTTTCTTTCTTTTATTCCTGCCATTTCTTTGAATCTGCTTGTCTTTGTTCCATCCAAGCTTTTTGTCAAGATATCTGCTATCTGATCTTTCATAGGAGTGTTGACTATTTCTATCTCCTTCTCCATTACCTTTTCCCTCAAGAAATGATACTGAATTTCTATATGCTTTGTTCTTGCGTGAAACACCGGATTCGCTGCAAGATATAGAGAGCTCATACTCTCTCCATGTATAATTGGTATACCTTGATCAATACCCATGCTTTTGAGCAGGGTCTGCATCCAAATTACTTCTTTAGCTGCTTCTACCAGTCCTTTGTATTCAGCTTCTGTTGACGATAAAGCTACTGTATGCTATTTCTTTGAGCACCAGCTTACTAGCTTATCTCCTAGGTATATCATATACCCATGTGTCGATCTTCTGTCATCTTGACTTCCTGCCCAGTCTGAGTCACTGAATGCTCTCAGCTTTATATCTGATGTAAAAGGATAATATAATCCTTCCTTTATAGTTCCTTTTATATATCTAAGAACTCTTTGTCCTGCAATCCAATGTTGACCTGTCGGACAATGCATAAACTGTGAAAGAACTCCCACCGGATAGCTGAGATCCGGTCTTGTTAGCATAGCGTAAATTAAGCTTCCTACTAATGACTGATACTTCTTCATATCTTTGAACTCTACACCACTGTATCTGCTAAGTTTATGATTTACTTCAAGTGGTGTTGAAGCTTCTCTACAATTCTCCATATTAAACTTCTTCAATAAGTTTAGGAGATACCCTTTTTGCGTAACATATACACCATGATCTGTATATGTGATTTCCATACCTAGAAAGTATGATAACTTTCCCAGGTCACTGATTTTGAATTCCTTTTCGAGCATTTTCTTCACCTCTATGATTCCTGCATCTGAGGTACCTGTAATTATTATTTCGTCTACATAAATACAAATGTAGATCATTCCTGCTTCAGTTCTTTTGATGAGTAGACTTGCATCTGCCTTCGAACTTTGGTATCCAAGTTCATTGAGATACTTCACAAGTCTGTAGTTCCAAGCTCTTGGAGCTTGCTTCAGTCCGTAAAGTGCTTTTCTTAGTCTGCACACATGTTCTGGGTATCTGGAATTTACGAAACCTTCTGGTTGTTCCATGTAAACTTCGTCTGATATATATCCATTCAAGAATGCATTCTTTATATCTAGTTGACTTAGCTTCCATCCTTTCGATGCTGCCATAGCAATCACTGTCCTTATGGTTGACATCTTTGCCACCGGACTAAACGTCTCGTCATAGTCTATGCCATGCGTCTGAGCATAGCCCTTGATAACCAGTCTCGCTTTATGTCTGGCTATCCTTCCATCTGCAAGTTTCTTAACTTTGAAAACCCATTTGTTTCCGATTACTTTCTTACCATTTGGTTTAGGAACAAGCTCCCATGTCTTGTTCTCTTCCAGTGCGCTGAATTGTTCTTCCATTGCTTCTTGCCATTGCTTCTTGCCTTTAGCTTCATTATAGCTTTGAGGTTCATCATCATCTTTGACCATATATGCATAATCTTTCTGAGTTATATACGATGTATCATACGAGTACCTTTCCGGTTGTCTTCTTACTCTGTTTAACCTCCTTAGCTCATATTCTTCGTGTGTATCTAAATACACGTCTTCATCTTCGTTTCTCATACCTGATCCGGTCCTGGACGTACTTGCGTGCATATAATCTTCATCTTTATTCACCTGTACGATTGATTTACCTTTCTCTTTTCTTTTTATCTCTTCTTCAAATTCTTCAGCTGTATGACTCTGATCTGCATACCAGCTTTTCTGTTCATCAAATGTTACATCTCTGGAAACAGTAAATTGTTTGGTTAGAGGACTCCATAACCTGTAACCCATCTGCTTTTCATCATATCCGACAAACACATATTTCTCTACTTCCAGTTCAAGCTTATGTCTCAGTTGAGACGGTATATAAGCATAAGCGACTGATCCAAACACTTTACAATGATCAAGTGTTGGCTTCTTTCCCCACCAGGCTTCATAAGGGGTCATTCCTTCTAACGCTGTACATGGTAATCTGTTTACCAAGTATGTAGCTGTATTTACGGCTTCAGCCCAAAGGTAATCTGGACAATTCTTTTCTTTCAGCATAGCTCGTGCAAACTCGACTAGAGTTCGGTTCCTTCTTTTTGCTACACCGTTTTGTTGTGGTGTATACCTGCAGGTTATTTCTCTCTTGATACCTGCATTCCAAAGGTAATCATTGAACTCTCGGGAGAAGTATTCTCCCCCTCCATCAGACCTCAGTCTTTTAAGCTTTCGACCTGTGAGTCTTTCAACATATGCATGAAAGTGTCTGAAAGCTCCAAACACTTCTGATTTTTCTTTCAAAACATAAAGCGTTATCCATCTTGTTGCATCATCAATGAAAAGAACATAATACCTTGATCCGCTGATTGATCCTTCTTTTGTTGGTCCCCATACATTTGTATGTATGAGTTCTAGCACACCATCATGTTTGAATCCTTTCTTCTGGAAAGGTAACCTGTGGGCTTTTCCCATCTGACAAGCTTCGCATTTGTGAATCATATGTTGGTTCTGTACGTTCGGTAATCCCAGTACAGACTGATTCGCTATCATAGGTTTAATTCCTTTTTCATTGAAATGACCTAATCTCTTGTGCCAGAGATCAAGTTCTGTAATCACCTTTTCATCATATGTGAGCAATGCTTGGCCAATGTTTCCTTGTACTCTTAAAGTAAAGAGTCTTCCTTCTTGGCCAATGTTTCCTTGGCCAATGTTTCCAGAGATGATCTGATTATATCCGTTCTCGGGATCTTCTACAAATACTCCTTTGTTTGTGAATCTGACCTGAAAACCTTTCTCAACTATCTGTCCCACACTAATCAAATTTTTCGGTATTGTTGGAACATACAAAACATTGGTTAGCAAATCTGCTCCACTCTTACATTTCACCTTTCCAATTGAATGTACGCTATGTCTTGTATTGTCACCTGTTTGAACAGTATGACTCGAACTTCCTTTTTCGAGTTCTAACATCAGTTCTATGTTTCCGGACAAGTGATTAGAACATCCAGAGTCAATGTAGAATACCTTTAGTTCTTCGTTATCAGATGTGCTGATTGAATTCATCATCAATGATGTATGATTTTCATTTTGTGTGTCATTTGTGTAGTTGTTGTAGGTGGTGTTGTAGGATTGGCCCTCTCTCCAACTTCTTGTTCCACCTCTACCGTAGCCTCCTCTTTGATTCTGTCTACCTTTTTGGAAGTTACCTTGATATCTTCCGCTTGTGCCTCTACTATTACTGTTCTGATTTTTATTTGCTCCTTGTTGGTTGTGCCAACAGTCATGCGCTAGATGATTACTTAGTCCACAAATCCAGCAAGCTTTCTTGTTGGTATTCTGACTACTTCTTCCTCTTCCAAAACCTCTTGCTTTGCCAGTGCCTTTACCTCTAGCATAATAAGCCTGAGCGCTCGACTCTTCTTCATCTTTTGGCTTACCTTTGTCTTTCTTCTTGTTCTTCATGTACATTGCAGAGCTTTGTCCTTTATCTCCATCTCCTTTCAGATCTTGCTCATATGTGAGCATCAAACCAAGCAACTGATTTAAATCTGGTTCAAAGTGATTTAAAGAAAGTTCAGTTGAGAGTACGAAGGGTTTCCACCTTTCATCTCCTCTCAACCCTGTTAGCAGTTGCGCTATCAATCTGTGATTTTTGACATCTTCTTTTATGGATCCAAGACTATCTGCTAGGTCCTTCATTTTAGTGACGTAGTCACTAATGCTTTGACTCGGCTTCTTTTTGAACGTTGTGAACTCAGACCATAAGCTGGCCTTTCTAGCTTTCGTAGTATTTTGGAAGTGGTCTTCCAATGCGCTCCATATGTCTTCCGCTTTCTCTAGCCCTCTTATGTGCGGTAGTAGATGATCGGAAACAGTGTTGTAGATGTAGGCTCTTGCCGTTGCATCTTTCTTCTGCCACAGCTTCAAAGCTTCTAACTCTTCTTTTTCCGGTTGGCTATCATCTTCGAAGGTCGGCTTCTTTTCTTCTCCGGTCACATACATCATTAAGTCCTTACTCATAAGTAAGGCTTCCATACACATTACCCACGCGGGATAATTATCTCTGTCCAGCTTATCAATTTGGACATGATCTGCCATGATCTTCTTGTTTGCTTTAGGTTGCCTTTGAGAGTCTTTTGGCTTTGATGCCGCTCGTGAAACTAACCTGCTCTGATATCAATTATGATAAATAGCCTGGGCTCTAATACCAACTGTTGCGGATGTGTGGTATCCTTCTTTCGCTCTGATACCACTTATTGGCGATTAACTTTCGCTCTGAAATTGCTGATGATGGTCGTCACGGCAAGGCTTGAAACCTTGTCAGGCCTGTGGAAATTGCCGTGCCGTCGAATAGAGAGCTAAGCTAGAGTGATATAGAACACCTCTGTAATCAACAGTAGCTTAGCAGGATTTCTGTCGCTTAACTGTGTTAAACTCCGACTTGAATTCCACCAGAACTTCACCGGACTGTCACTCGGTCGTCACCGAAAATTTAGCGGAATATCACTGGAATGAACTTTGATTCTGCTCGTGATTACTTCAAATGAATTTATGCAAAGTAAGGAAGTGATACGTGAACTTCCTTCACTGAATGAACTTCTTCTTGAAGTTTAAAGAAAACTTCACAGTTCTGAAGTGCCACTTTCCGGTTAGACTTTGTACTCTATGTACATGTCCATTCCATCGGAAACTGTGATTAGCTTAAAGTAGAGACGTCTAGCTACGAGATGAGCTATCTCTCATACAAAGCTTCGAATTCTACTGCGAGATATACTTCGTTGTTCTACCTAAAAATTCACTTTTCTAAGAAAACTATAACTGACCAAAAATGCGTTTACTGAGATATCTTTGACCGAGACATTCGTTTACTGAGAGAGTACCGAGGGACAGGTTTAGTAACGAACGGTAACTGTTAGTGGTTAACGAACTTTCTACTGTAACACGGAAAAAAAGAAAAACTCAGATTCTTCACATGCGAACAATGCGTGCAACTTCCACGTGAACATGTGTTTTCTATTAGAGAAGATGTGTACAAATAAGCTTGGCTTCTTCTTGCTCAAGCTGTAGAAACTCTCCTATACTGAGTAGTTTCTTATTACCATCCCTCTCAGATGAATACCTGACATTCTAGGTCTCTGTTATTCATCTGTACATACGCGATCTATGGCGTCTTCTGAGAACTTCTCACTCTCTCTTCTCTCATACGCACATCATCCCTCTTCATCTGAGTCCTTCAATCCTTGGTGTATATATACACTTTTTCTTCTGCGCTCTTCCCGCTCTCATTCTGAAATTCACGTTACGCGCGCATTATGCGCACACCGTTGTTTATTGCTCTGTTGCTCTGTTTATGCGCACACCACGCACTGATTTCGCACACTGTACAACTAAGGCTTTTGATTTTCTGAAGATTCTGCTTCTTTTTCTTTTCTTTCCTTTTATGTCTGTCTGTCTGTCAAATTCGTGAGTGATTCCTCAACAATACCTAACCTTATGGCTTCGTTCACAAAGCTCATCTAAAATATTCGGATCGAAGTGGTACTACACCATATCCTAGTAACATGCTCTAGTGGCCTTTTTAATCGCACATAATTCCTTCTTCCACCAACATACCTTGTTCTCTCAATGACGAGCATCAAACTCAGGTTTTTAAGAGACATAGACCTCCTCCTTGAGGTCTCCATTTACGAATTTTGATTTGACATCCATGTGATATACTGGACATCTTTTGTGCACAACCATTGCTAGTACTACTCATATACTGATCATCCTTGTCATGGGGCCAAACGATTCATAGAATTCAATCTTTCCAATTCTAAATTTTGAGTACCCCTACACATTAAGTCTTGTTTTTTACTTCTACAAAGTACTATCATCATCCTTGTACAACTTCTAGAGGCACTTATTTCCAATGAACTACCACTAAGCGGATCAATCCACTAGCTCCCAATTCAAGTTATTCATGGATTCTTTGTATTGCATGACAACCCTCCACTTGGGTTTATGGAGTGCCTCCTCACCATTTGTTAGCTCCTTTGTTGTGTTTACAATATTGGTGCTTGCATGTCTTTGATCCGCTATTGTTTTTTATCATCTTGGCCCATCGATAATGGTTCAGTGACCATGGAATGTGTTTTTTGGAATCATAAGGTTATGTCAACCAACATGGAAATGGCTTTTCCATTTTGGATGACCACACATTGGTGACTTTGAGACTCATCATCTAAACATGATGCATCCTTTGCTTGCATAGAAGGGATAGCACTTAGGCAAAATTCATAATGGATTGACCTTAGCCTAATGATAAAGTAAAAGCTCTCCTTTCTGTTGAAGGGGATGGTGGATAGTCACAAGAGATGAAGTGGTGTAGCTAAATCCTGCTTAACACATGCCAAAAGTGATGGTTGGAGAGTGTTGTGGGCTTCTTTACCTAGCTAATAAGCATATATAATCACATATGTTGCTTGAGAGATGATCCACTAATGATAGAATCAAAGAAAATAGGTAGGAATATAATTCAAGGTCCAAAACTTGCCATTTTGGTCCACAAACCTGTTCAATGTTTTGAACCATTCTTTGAGCACAACAACAATTGACTAAATTTCTTTTCAGGAACTCTAATTAGCTTAACAATCTACCAATGAGGAGTGATATCATCAAAATGATGGACTATATGCACAGAAATGTGTTTAGCAAATCAACGAAGCATCCTGACATTTATGGGTCTTGACAGTCAGCATACAAGTGAGCAAAGATGGATTAAAATCTGACGATTGTGAGAGGCACTAACAATGAGACTTTGTAGGATTATAATAGACACTATGTTGACTCTATCATGATTTGAATCATGATAAAGGATCTACTATACAATGAGAGCAAGCTCTCACAAGATCACTCTCCTGATGGAGTTATGACATTTCTTTTTTTTTTTTTAAATGGAGGTTCGGTCGAGGCCTACTCGTCCAGGCTTTAACTTTGAAATTGCAACTATACAAGGAAGAGCATAGTACCCATGGTACCCCCTTATCCCACAAGAACAGAGGTTTACATAGGTGGGTTATACGGTGGTAGCTGGGTTAAATGGCGGTCAAATCTACCGTGGGGGACTATCGATATTCCAATCATTTAATAATCTGCAATGTCCGCCTCTGCCACACGCAGTCGTTGAATCTGTGCTAGTGGAAAATACATGATTGTTTTCCTTCTCAGATAAAGAAATGTATGTAGAGTTTCCATCTTCTGCGCACATCTTCGCAATGTTTGGTGCTTCTTGTAGGGACGCTGTGGACATGGAAGGCTAAACCTGGGTATTGATTCACAATGATAACTCTAGTCTCTCAAGCGAGAGAGAGAGAGAAAAGAAAAGAATTTATCCTTGCACATTCCTCGATTAATATAGATTTATTTCGTTTGTCAATGCAATGTACGTACGTTATTATATATGAAACAATGAACATATGCACAAAACAATAAACACGTAAGAAAAATACTATAATTTATCTTCTGACAGACACATTGAGCAGAAGAGAAAGAGCATAAGATGCTGAACAAGCTGATTTGCAGGAATTATGTGATGAAAAGTTAGTTGCTATTTGAGAGTACCATATAAAACGTTACGTCTTAAAAAACAACATAGATGTCTTTTAAGGAACCAATTCAGAGAGAAGACTACCTTCCGGAAAGAAAAAATACAAAATAATACCACGCGAGTGTTTAAACAGAAATCGCAGAAAACGATGTTGATAACAACCACAATAATTATAATAATTATAATAATAATAATAATAATAATAATAATAACAGAAATAATAAAAGGAAAAATAATAATAATAATAATATCAAAGAATAACAGATCATCAACAACATCAATAATAATAACAATAATAATAATAATAATAGTAACAACGATGACGATAGGAATTATAACAATTGTAGTGATTATGAGATTTTCGAACTCAATTTTTGTAACTATCCTTCGTCTTAAGAGCTTTCCATACATTCGATTTCCGAACCTACCCAAGAATAGTGACTTGATTGTTGTATGCCATGCCAGCTTCGTACTTTTTGAAGTTTTGAACGTATAGACGTAGAACATGCTATGCGTGTGTCTAACTCGCAGGTAAATCAACGCATATGACTACAACAACTCGAGAAGTGATGACAAAAAATGGTTCATAGATTCAGGTTGCAGCAACCATATGACATGCCAAGGAGATTTGTTCACAAAGCTACAAGCTCCAAGCTAAGATCCCTAACTTTTTGCAACGCTTATTTTATTTGCATTACTTAAAATCGGCATAGAGGTCCAACGGACGAGCATCCACATCTTTTTTTTTATATATATAAAGGAAGTTTGGGAGTGTCTGCTCTTCCAAACTTTAGTTATTAGAAATTACAGCTAGACAAGTGAACTGGCATAGCACCCATGGGACTCTCCATATCTCACAAAGCAAGGGCTGCTGATAGATTACTAGAGAATTTTACACAGAAGGTTTATAACCCTTTCATCCCTCTCATGTAGGGTCCACTTGGTTTTGATATTTTTGCTCTCTAGGAAGAACACTCTATGATGTCTAAAGGGCGGGGGCTTCTTACAATTAGAAAAGGAAAATATATTTTTTGATGGAGGGTTTCATCTTAACATACGGATTTTTATCTCCCATTATTCATAATCATGCTCAAAGGAAACACGTTTCTCCCGGTCTCATCGTAATATAATATGTTACTTTCAATGCCATTTTGTTGTTTGGTCCAGCCAGCCATGCGCTTTCTCTCCTTGACCAGTGCTCACGAAAACTGCCCTTATAATGTAATTGTACGGGTTAAGATTAGCAAAAAACGGCTTATTCAATCTGATGCCCTTATTTTACACCGCCTAATATTTTGGATGGTTCTTTATTTTACAGGAAGTTCCATGTGAACATCCTTTCTTTAAAGACTATGTGTAAAAGAAATATTTAAAATAAAGGTTCCTCTGAAAACGTGTAGGTAAATATAGATAAAAGCTTGACAAAATGTATTTAATATTATGCGATATGGTGCTTGTCTCCAGGAGCGTCGTGTAGTTGAAATTTGAAAGTCATTTGTGAATTAGTTAGGTTAAGATTTTAATACACTGCCTACATTTAATTTAATGTATGTATACTGATATTAGACATCGACTTGTGACTCTCTGGATTCGAATTTTGACATTCGTAGTATGTACACAGTCCTACCCTAGGGCCTTAGCAATGAACTCTAGTGACTCCTGAGTCGTGACTAAGCTGTGAACCCTCTATGTAGTTTGAGGCTCCAGGCTTCAACCTCAATCAGGCTACGCAGCCTTCAACCTCAATCAGGCTACGGATCCTTCAACCTCAATCAGGCTATGTGCATATGCATTCTACAGAAGCGCATAGTGCACACTAGGCAGTGGGCACTGTTCATACTTCAAACTTCAAAGTTCGAAGTTCGTTAGTCTGCACTGAGGAGTCTTTGTCATCTGAAGTACTATTGTGTTACTATGATGCTTCAAACCCCTAGGGAGAACCATTTTGGAGCACTGTGCACTATCGGGACTTCATCGTATTGTTTGTGAGAATTGGCGCAAAGTTGGAACTTCATCATATTGTTCATGAGCACTGAGGCTTGAGTAGATGTTTCAACTTATGATTTTTTCTAATGTCATATTTTTCATGAGGTAACTGCAAGGAGTCGAGCAATGGGATACCCATATCGATGATGTATGAAGGCCAGGACTCGCGAGCATAAGTTGTTGGGCATTGACAACCTAAAGGATGATACGGAAAAGATAATTAGAACTTGGTACTTGACACTTGCTTTGCTCTAGCCTCGAGCCACCAAGTATATTTCTAGAATCCCTATATGTCATATGATTTGTATCCCTATATTGGCATTTACTTTCTACGCAGCGCAGTGTGGACTATGTAGTAGTTGAATGCATCATATGGAGCTTCTCACATGGAAGTCCATAAAGAAATATAGTTAAACATAAGACAGAATGTTGTTACTTCGATTGTAAACAGTTTTCAATTGAATTCGGTAAACCATTTATCAATTCTCATATTGTCATTTTCATTGCCATTTTGTCGTTTGGTCCAGCCAGCCATGCGCTTTCTCTCCATGACCTGCTGTGTTAGTTTCCCGTATTTATTGTCTAAGAATTTTCCAGGTTTGCTTTGTTGTCGTGAAAATCTTAGCTACCTTCTACCGCCCCATTTCGATTTTTTATTCTTGGAAACTATAAAGAACAACCCTGATCGTACACTATCATTTCCAATATGTGAGAGGAAGTTCTGAGTTCAAATTCTCACTGCACAGTCAAATTCTCACTGCACATCTCACTGCACATATCTGTGAGATCCTCAAACTCAAAATGGGTGTCTCTTCCTTACGAACTTGTGTGTGTACTCTTCAAAAAAAATAACTGAAACTAAAAAAAAATTCTTGTAAATACGCTTCTGGATGATGAAATAAAGCATACACTTAATACACATTGCTTTTAAGTAACTTATTCTAGTTGTCAACTAATGATTGAAGTTGAACTATAAATTCAAGCAATAAAGTCAAACAATAGTAATATAGATTCAATAATCTCCAAATATGTTCTTCTAGTAGTAGTTACGTCCTTTTTTTCCTTATCATGCGGATATTTTTTTTGAGAGAAACAAAGTTAAGTATTGATTAATGGGCAGTATTACATGCTGTACAAGGGACATCTCCCCGAGAAGAGGCAACATCTACCTAAACCATATTGTCAGTAATCAAGATCAATACATCATCATAAAGGTACATCAATATCTCAATGAATGGATAAGGCCATAATGAATCTAACATTAGAATACAGAGAGAGGAATCTCCTCCAATTGTTAGCCTTGGTTTTGTACAAGATGGTACTAATTCTGGTATCCTTTTCAACAACATCATTAATTTAGTTAATATAGTTATTAAAATATTTTATTTTGTGGAAAGGTTATTGCACAAATCTAAATGCTAAACATATATGAAGATTGATGGCCTAGGTGCGAGAACGAGGGAGCTCTACATTACCTATTCGTGGCTTGCTGAACGACTTCTAAATATTATAAGTTTTCATATATTTGAAAAATATCTCCATGTCACCTGTCTCATAGATTAGGGTTTTGCTTGCTGACTTACTAACCTTGATCTTTCCGTTTGGAATATGGAGAGTTCGAAACCCTATGGAAAATCTGGAAATAGAAAGCAGATTGCATGTTTGATAGTAATCACCATCAAGGAATAAATATGGAGAGCCAAATTAGAATAGTCATGTGGACCGCAAAATTATCTTTGCAAGTGGACTCCTTCATTCCAAAGATAAATTTTCATGTCAATACATGCATTTTTAATACCATTTGCTCATCAATCCTCACCTAAGATAAGTATTCGTTTCTCATGCATGCATATATCCTTGTAGATATGCGTGTCAGTCTCTACACGTTTTGTAGAATAGGATGGTATCATGATTTTATTCCATGTACAAGGAGGAGAAAGCAAGAGTTTCTAGTGATCTTATTAAATTGATATTCCTTGAGCTATGGAGTTTGGCTAACCTTAGACCTTGTCCCACACACACATATAGAGGTCTCTACAGAGCTTACTAGAAAGAGAGCCCACGAGTTGCAATTTTTCACTTCCCAAAGAGATAAGAACTTCCATGAATACCATAAAACCACCGTTGTTGATGTTGAGGAAGTAGATACCTACCATTTTCCTGTATGATGGCATGCTGAACGTTTATGAATTATTTTAATAAAATAAGGTGTTAGATAATTTAGAAGTACGATCAATTGACGAGGATCTCATCGATAAGAGTAATATCCCGTAAATCTATTTACATAAAATTATTTAGAGATCCGAAAATTATGCTATTCTCGTTCAAAATATGATGATCTCTAGGTCTAGAAATTTACGCTTGAATGTTGGATCTAACATTGTTTTCTTTTAAGGAATCAAATTAAGATTTTGAAACTAATACGAATAGAAGTTTGATGATTTTGAACTTCAGGGAAAGCGTTATAGAATGATGTTATAGAAGGGGATATTCCTTATCAAGATAGAGAAACCATAATCTTACCTGAAAAATGAACTTGAAGAATAGACACTACAATAGATCGATTGTATACCGAAGTTTTTACTGAGGGAAACGAACACGCCTATTTTTGCTGCGACATCAGTGTAGCTGTCGATATGCCCATCGGTACTAAAGCGCCGGTATTGGCGTCGATATGGGCATCGGTATGGGTGTCGGTATGGGCATCGGTATAAGCGTCAGAATAAACATCGGTATTACTGATGCCCATACCGGCGCCCATACCGACGCCTCCGCTAGGTGCACCGTCACGTATACCGGCACCCGCTAGGTGTACCGACGCTTATTCCAATGACATTACTGGGAGTAACGTCACGTATACCGACGACCATATCTACAAAATTTTTTTTGGGCAGAGTTTGTTTTCTTTTGCTACAGCAACATTACCATGATGTTGCTTAACAAAAGACATTACACTCTGCCCAAAAAAAAAAACAAAGTACATGTGATGTGTACTCTAATGTCAACCGAAATATGATCTCATAAAACAGAATATTATTGGACACAAAAGAGATAATCAGAATGAACCATGTACAAAAAAAGTGATATATTTCATAAATGAAGCATGTACAAGAGTGTGGCAAACCACTGTCATATATGATGGTTTTACAAAATGTGGCAAAGCAATGCATTGTCATATAAAAATCAAATACAAAATTTTGGTGTGCCACTGCCATACACATGCAAAGAACGTTCCATATCAACAGTCCTGCAACAAAGAACATTAATGGAATGAGATAAATTCACATGAAATTACAAACAAAAAGTAAAAACCAAGTTTATAAATTAATCACCTCATCGCAAACGCTCCCATGAAACGACCGCACTGCATCCCTCCAAGTCCTCCAGTAGTGCAGTAAATCTATGACGATATCGGTAAGCCTCCTCCGTTCGTGTTGGAGGACGACCCATTGCCTGCTCATGCAACAAATATACAAAACATTAGAGGAACATACATGAGAAACTTAACACAAATAAATTCAATAAATGAAATGATACTTACAAAGTCATGATGCATCGTGTCATATCCACCGCTGCCCAAATGTGATGGTCCAACCGTATCTAAACGTGTGGCTGCCGCATCTCGCTGCTGGCGATATCGGTCACGAGTCTGCTGCTACTCGTCCCAAATCAAATCCCACTCCTCAGCATCTAACCAAACAGGCTTTGGTAAGGCTCCTCTGAAAGCATCACAAAGCTCCAATCGTCGATGGGACATAACCTCACGTGCGGTGTGCAAAATCCACTGTGAACTGACAAGAGACTGTCCATCGGTTGGTTGGAACTCGTGATAAATCGTTTGTGTGACATAATTCTTCTGATCTTTATCATGTTCACTCCATTTCAGCATGATGGAGTGTCCAAACTGTATGGAGCAAAGCTTTCGTATACGTGTACGCATTGCTTTGCCAGCCGCATCCATCACCGGAGCTCCATCTCGGATACTATACACCTTGGAGTCATCATGGTCATGAGCACCCCTAGGTGTACATGGTGTTCCATGCGGTGTACTGCGTGGTGTACCTACATCTGAGGTACTCGTCCTAGGAGTAGAAGAAGGTGACACAACATCCATCGCACTGCCTCCACAAGAGCCGCCTCCTCCAGACCTACTTGTAGATCCACTCCTAGAACCTCCTGCTCCAGAGCGTGACCTCGACCTACGACACGGACAAGAACATATATCGCGCTGAGGCGTCGAACGCACATGTCTACTACTAGACCTAGTAGAAGATGGCTGAAAAGATGGTCGTGGTGGAGTCACAAAGCTAGGAGACATACCTCCTGTTGGAGTAGCACCACCCGTAGGAGTGACGCCGGGAGGAGTGACAGCGGCGGGAGTGACAGCAGCGGGAGTGAGGCCGACAAGAGTGAGGCCGCCAGAAGTGAGGCCAGGAGGAGTGCTAATACGAGCGATCCAATACTGTGATGCAACGGACATATACGCGGGACATTTTAGATCATTTGTTTTTTTTATTAAACCTAAAAATCTTACTCCTAAAGACTTAAACCGGAAATACTAAAACCTAAATACTTAAACACCTAAAAAAATCTAAAATCCTAATCTATATAATTATCCTATTTTATCTATATATTCAGATTTTTTCTTAATTAATCCTATTTTTATATATTTAATTATATATATCTAATTATATATATTTAATTAAACTATTTAAAACACTAGTTCTTTTTATATTTATCTATCCATATGATTATCCCATTATATATATATATATATATATATATATATATATATATATATATATATATAATTGTATTTATTTATTTATTTAGATTTTTTTCCTTAAACCCTAGAACCCTAAAACCCTAATCCTAAAATCCTAAAACCCTAATCCTAATCCTAAAAACCTAAAACCCTAATCCTAATCCTAAAAACCTAAAACACTATTATATATATATATTTATTTATATATTCAAATTTTTTCCTTAATTATATATTTAATTATATATATTTAACTAAATTATTTAAAACACTAGTTATTTTAATATTTTTTTATCTATATAACTATCCTATTTTATATATATATTTATTTATTTATTCAGATTTTTTCCTTAAACCCTAAAACCCTAATCCTAAGACGAAAAACCTAAATCCCTATTTTATATATATATATCTATTTATATATTAAGATTTTCTCCTTAATTAATCCTATGTTTATATGTTTAATTATATATATTTAATTATATAAATTTAATTAAATTATTTAAAACAGTAGTTCTTTTTATATTTATTTATCTATATAATTATCCTATTATATATATATATATATATATATATATATATATATATATATATATATATATATATATATATATATATATATATATATATATATATATATATATATATATATATATATATTTATATATATATTCAGATTTTTTCCTTTATTAATCCTATTTTTTATATATCTAATTATATATATTTAATTAAATTATTTAAAACACTAGTTCTCTTTATATTTATTTATCTTTATAATTATCCTATTTTATATATATATATATATATATATATATATATATATATTCATATTTTTTCCTTAAACCCTAAAACCCTAATCCTAAAACCCTGAAACCCTAATCCTAATCCTAAAAACCTAAAACCATATTTTATATATATATTTATTTATATATTCAGATTTTTTCCTTAATTAAAACACTAGCTTATGTGTGTGTATATGTGTGTGTATGTGTATGTATGCATATGTGTATATATGTGTGTGTATGTATGTGTGTATGCATGTGTGTGTGTATGTATGCATGTGTGTACATATGTGTGTGTATGTATGCATGTGTGTATATGTGTATGTGTGTGTATGTATGCATGCATGTGTGTATATGTGTATGTGTGTGTATGTATGCATGCATGTGTGTATGTATGTGTGTGTATGCATGCATGTGTGTATGTATGTGTGTGTATGCATGCATGTGTGTATATGTGTGTGTATGTAAGCATGCATGTGTGTATATGTGTGTGTATGTAAGCATGCGTGTAACATTTTACATGATGATGGTAGTTCACATGATTTATTTCTAATACACTAGTACAAAGCCTCCAATTAAACCCACTTCCTTCGATGTATACATTTAAGGTTGCATTTCAAGGATATAGATATAATGTTACATGTGAAGTGCATAATGTTCAAATTTGTATAGGGTCATACATAGGTGAACGCACATTCTTAATTGCTCCTTTGCATTCCTATGATGTTATACTTGGTATGCCTTTTTGTCATCATTATAATCCATGCATAGATTATCATACACACACCATGAGTTTTAAGTTTAAAAATTGAGATATTTCTTTGTTTGCAATGCATGAATTCCAACCATTTCCATTAATTATTCATACTCAAGCAAAATGTGCATTTAGGAAAGGTTATAATTCATGTATTGTATTTGTTAATAATATAGTTGACTACACACATACACTTCCTAATTCACATAAATCATTTAAGGCTTCCTATAAGGATTGTTTTATGGCTGATTTTCCTTCTAAACTACCACCTTCTAGGGGATCTCTTGACCATAGTATATACTTAATTCCTGGTAGTTCTCCTCCCCATAAAGCACCTTATAGGGATGGACCTTTACATCAACAAGAAATAGCTAATGAAGTTAAGGATTTACTTCACAAAGGACTTATAAGACCTAGTCCTTCTCCCTTTGGAGCACCTGTTCTTTTATAAGAGAAGAAGAACAAAACTTATAGGATGTGGATTGACTATGGAGCACTCAATAATATCACAATTAAAAATAGATATCCTATTCCTAGGATAGATGAGTTGCTAGATAAACTTCATGGAGCACGTTTCTTTAGTAAAATTGATCTTAAATCTGGGTATCATCAAATAAGAATGACACAAAATGATAGTTATAAGATTTTCTTTAGAACTCAAACTGGTCACTTTGAATTCATGGTAATGCCGTTTGGACTCACCAATGCACCTGCTACATTTGCACGCATGATGAATAGCATTTTTCTTCAATACCAAGATTTTGTTCTTGTACTTTTCTTTGATGATATACTTGTCCATAGTGAGAATGAAAATGACCATGAAAATCATTTAGCAACATTCTTTAATTTGTTATGCAAAAACAAAATTTATGCCAATCCTAAAAAGATTTATTTCTTTCAAAAAGAAATAGAGTATTTAGGCCATATTATTTCTAGTCAAGGCATTCATGTAGATCTAAAAAAAATTAAAGTAATTGAAGGATGGCATGTACCTCAATCTGTGATTGATGTATACTCTTTTCTTGGATTAGCTACTTTTTATAGAAATTTTGTAAAAGGTTTTTCTTATTTAGCACTCTCACTCACATTATTATTGAAGAAAAAATTAAAATTTTGCATGGGGATTAGCACAACAAGAATCATTTAAAAAACACAAGCATGCACTTTCTCATGCACCTGTTTTGCAATTACTTGATTTTGCATAACCTTTCCATGTAGTTATAGATCCTAGTGGTTTAGTATAGGTGGTGCATTAATACAAAATGATCATCCTATTGCATTTGAAAGTAGGAAACTTAAAGTTTTAGAAAAGAATTATAGTACATATGATAAGGAACTTTTAGCTGTTGTGCATGCTTTAAAAATTTGGAAACATTATCTCATCGGTTTTAAAGTCCTAATCAAAAGATACCAACAAGCTATTAAGCATTTATTAAATTAACCATTGATTTCTGACAAACATATTAAATGGGCTTCATTCATACAAATTTTTCAGCCTATGATTCAATATAAACCTGGCAAAGCTAATGTTGTAGCTGATGCCCTTAGTCGTTTCCCATCCCCACAAACAAATATTGTTTTGATTAATAATATTTCTATTGTTCATATTCATTCAATTCATGAAATGATTCCTACTTATGCATTTGATCTGTATTTTTCACAAACATGGAATGCTTTTAATAATTTTACAACATTTAGTGAGGATCACTACATTTTTTATAATGGATTCTTGTATTTCAAACACAAGTTATGCATCACACAAGGTTTTAATGAATTTGTTATGAAAAAGATGCATGAAACACCATATATGGGTCATAGGGGCATAAAAATTACTATTTCTACATGTAAAGAATTCCTCTTTTGGCCAAATATGGAAAAGGATATTACATAGTATGTTTCCCATTGCATTGTGTATCAATGTGTGAAAAGACATCACGATAAAGCATTTGGATTATTAATGCCACTTCCCCATACCTAATGGACCATGGAAACAAATTTCAATGGATTTTATTAGTGGTCTTCCTTCAACTTCATCTCATAATCATATGATTTGGACAAATTTTGATAGGTTTAGTAAACAAGCATATTCGTTCCTTTTAAGAAGACTCTTTTTGCACCTCAAGCTACTAAGTTATTTGTTAAATATATTTTTCCACATGATGGGTTTTCAAAAGTTATTTTATCATATCGAGATGTTCATTTTTGTAATCACTTTTGGGTTGCATTATTTCAAAATTTAGGTTCTAAAATAGACTTTAGTTTTGTATTTCATCCTGAAAATAATGGGAAAAGTGAAGCTACAAATAATACTATTTTGGATCTATTACATTGTTATTCTTTAGATAATCCAAGTAATTGGGATGAGAAACTTCCTTTAGTATAGTTTGTATATAATAAGACAACACATACCACTACTGGATGTGCACCGTATGAAATTGTGTATGGTAAAAAGCTTCCCACTCCCATGTCTATCACTCAAACTGACATACCTATGGCTTATTCTTTTGCACAAGATCAAATTTTGCATACTTCATGAGATTCATGAGCACATTAAAAAGAGTCAACAAAAATACATGCGTACTGTTAATAAGAAACGAGTAGCTAAAGAATTTAATGAAAATGATTTTGTATGGTTACAGATAATTAAAATATGTCTGAAAAATATTTCACAACATCCTAAGATTAGACTCGCACCAGGTTATTATGGACCTTTCTGTATTATTCAAAAAATTAATGAGAATGCTTTTAGATTAGATATAACTTCTCATTGGAATATACATAATTCTTTTCATGTCAAATTATTCAAACAATTTAAAGGAACATTACCACTAACTCCTATTTTAAATGATCCTCCTTTACTTAAAGAGGATGCAAAAACTTTAATTCCAGATAAAATACTTGATTATGATGTCACTACTACATGCACATGTACTCAATATCATTGATATTTGGTTAAATAAAAAAATCACTTGCTTGGAAAATCTCAATGGATTCATAAGACATCACTAACTCCACATTATGAACTTTTGGTTTCTGCTTATCATTCACAATCACATTAAATTCCAGTTTTTGAGTTCCGTGCATGTGTTTTTACATGGAACATGCTTATGATTGTTTAGTGATGGGACATGTGGATGGTCATCCAATTCTATTTTATTCCTATCAATTGAGGTCAATTGCTTGTCAATTGGGAGGCATGTTATACTTTATGGAATATTAGAATGTTGATTTTAATGCCTTGAGGTTTTTAATGTGTTTTGTGTTTTGATTGAGTAGGTGAAGATCCTTGAGGGTGTGAATGCGAGACTTATTCAAATATTTTTGGAGATATTTAGAAGAATATCTAGAAGATAGTTATTTTTAGAAGATAATATTTTTAGTTAATTTTGCAAGAATAATATATCTCTTTAGAAAGCCATTTTTTGTATAAATAGAAAACCACAATTTTGTAAATAAAGAAAAAGCACACTTTTCGAAGCACCACCCTCATGTATCTTCTATTTAAGACGTAATAAGGAATACCTATAAATACACATGCTCTGATAGTCTCTTAAGTGCATGTGGAAGATCCACATTTGTTATAGATCATCAGATCCATCAAGGATGGCTCTATTATAGGAGACACATAACTCGCATTTTCTTCTTCCCCTACTAAAGCAAACAAGGCAAGTCTATACTCTAGTTTCTCAATGGAGAATGGTATAGTTAAACAGAAAGGAAAGGTTATTGCGTATGAGATTCGTGGGATTTGAGAAGAAATTTCATGCATGATAACCATGATGTTCCTTGTGCAAGGCATTCTAGTGTTGATAATGACCATTCAACTACCTAGAAGAGCATTTATTATGGCCTCGATCAACTAGAGATGTCCAAACATATGCTCAACAATGCTTTATCTGTGAGCTCAACAAGGTAGAAAGGGTTCAAACACTAGGTCTTTAACATCCTTTAAGGATCGAGGGCACAAGTGGGATAGTATATCCATGAACTTCATAGTGGGGTTATCACGGACCCAAAGGGAGTGGGATGTCACATCTTAGTATTAGTAGACAGATTGATCAAGATGGCTTACTTTTATACCCACACATGAGACAGTCGAAGTTCCACATGTAGTGGAGCATTTTATCCAACATTTTGTCAGATTGCATGAGTTATAGACATCCTCAATTTTAAATAGGGATGTTAGATTCACAAGACACTTTTGGAATTTTGTCTTTGACATGCTGAAAGTTTCATTGAAAATGAGTAGTGGTGATCATCCAAAAATAGATGTTTAGATCGAGAAGGTGAATCAAGTTCTAGAGGACATGTTGAGGGAAAATATGTCTTAGAGGCACACAGATTCAGATAGTTATGTGCCATCAGTAGAATTTGCATGTAATAATAGACTTCACTATGCACACGAAAATTCCCTAAGATTTCACAAAGGTTTGCTGGACCTTGGAAGATAGTTAAGAAGCACAGCCATGTTGCATGTATATCAAGCATGGAAAATTGTGCAAGAAATCAAGCATGGAAGAGCCCCCACCATCAAATCTCTACCCCTTTGAGCCCACATTACTAGAGGTGGAATTGAATATCTCTACATCATCATTGTGGATGGAGAGGAGTTTATTTTCCTTTATGATATTGAGAAGGAATTTGGACTCCATCTTGATGAATGCCTAAGTCTTTTCTCGACAATGTCATATTTTCCACTTGATAATACATCTGATCTACTTGAAAAGAAATCTATCCCATTGGGTGATTCTATGCTAGACACCATAGCAAAGGTGGGTGAAGATATTTTGAAAGATGATAACAATTACACTATAGAAGAAGAGTACAATGGAGCATGAGAGAGAATATAAAGAATAAAATACCTACATCCTTAGTAGCAGAGCAGAGTCTTGTGGCCCACTCTAGCATAGATCTTCATGCCAAAAAAAAAACATTCCAGTCATCATTGAAGTACATTGCAAAGGATGCTTTACAAAAGCTACAAATTATAGAGGTCATGGGTTATTTCCTCTTATTCTTCTAGCTATCTGAATATCTTTGGGTTGTGTGGTTACTCTCTTAGCATGGATAGCACATGGGTTAAAATCTTCAAGCATGGAGATGAGGTAGGCATCTACTGCCTCTTAAACAGCCTCAAGTGCTATCCCGTGTATTCATAGAACTACACAATAGCTTTGTAGTTCCTCCTTTACCATTCTAGCAAATGCTCTTCTTCTTATGAGAAGTTCAATTGATATCTAATAGTCTCATATCTCTACAAATGCTCTGCAATGTCTTCATTGTCTTTGTGGAGCTCTTGCATTGGGAGGAATGTTATGTTGTTGTTGAGGTCTACATCATGGTTGATAATTGTTTCTTTTTAGATGTACAAGATGTGAAGGTCCAACTTCGTCTTCCACATTCTGTTGTTGACATGTGTGTTAACTTTTCTCCTATTCCTCCTCTATTGGTATTTGTTCTTGTCCCTATGGAAGTATCTTGCCTCCACGTGTTACCCTATGGCTCGTTGGAATGTGCATCTGATTCCATGGTGATTGATTGCAAATTTCTTCATTAGTTGATGGTTCTAGATCGGAGTCACTTTTCGATATAACCCTTCTCCTCATCACCTATTTGGGTCTTTTCTTGATGGGTGTCTTCTCTAGTAGCTCATCATCAGACTCTAAATCTAATCGTCCTTGAGACAAATCCTTTTGTTAATTGGTCACTTCATGTTCTCACGATGGATTGCTCTCAGATAGTGTGCCATCATGTGAGAGACAACTACAAATGGTGTGGGAACCACTTCAAGGCCTTTGATGGGGTTGCAACCATGGTGGGTGCTTAGTTCCTTGAACATGGATAGGATATACCACATGATCTTTCCTTGAAGTTTGCTTGGTGCATGCCATTCTCTCAAGTTGTTAGAGTGTGAAATGGAGTGAGTTCTCTCTATTTAAAAATTTTGTTTTAAAACTATTTTTTCACACTAGAATGGACAAAATCACTTTAGAAACATACATGATATAATAATACAAAGAATAACACATTGAAACCAAGATTATATTAATCCTATGATTTACTACATAATGGAATATAATCATTTCAGTTTTCTTCTAAATTGAATCCCCCCGTAGTCTTTTAGCATGCCATTGAGCATGATGTAGGGGTCTTAATGATATCTTCCATTTCTAACTAGAAATTTTTTGTTGCATCCTTCTCGCAACTTTTTCCAAATATGACTCCCTAGATCATTCCACAAAAAACGTTCTTGAGAATGTAGTGGGGTAATACCAATTGAACATCTGCTCCATATACTTTGATTGCATTGGACCACCACCATCTCATATGTTTTAGAAGTACACACCTCTAGCTTTGTAGTGTAACTTCTTTATTCCTTGTGTCTTGAAAACCTCCAATGACCCATATCAATGCATGAAAAATTCTCCATGTGCAAATAATATATGCTAAAAATTCTAAAGTACCTTGGAAAAAAAGTAAGTGCAATGAGCAGTTTGAAAGATCAAATAGACTTACAACATGGTGTGTTATATTACTCTCTCCCAAGATTGAATGAAACACTTTGTGAACTCCACTAATTTCCCTTGAAAACAATCGACATTGAATATCTGTGGATCTAGTAAGACCATTAAGCCTATCAACTTGTCTAAGCATGACCAAACCTTCTTTCTCTTATTACAAAGATCAACATGAGAATCATTGTCTATTATGATCATGCATAGGTATTTCCATAGCTCATAATGATCATTATTTTGATTGCTAGTACCTTTTTTAAAAAAGTTTATTTCCTTACTCGGTGTCATTGACACTTGTAAACTATCTTGAGGATCCCCAAATTTTTGAACAACTAGGGTTATATTCCCACCATGACAACCAATTGAATTAAAGAGTTCCTCCAAATTTTTTATGCTTGTATAGATAAAGGAAATGGAATCTTACATGTGATAATTAGGTGTACCTAACACGGGACACCTCATTAAAGGTATATCCCATTCAGTAGATGGAGATGCATCTATGTCATCATCTAAATAATCTATGTTGTTTTATTTTCTCTTTGTTGGTTGTGTGCAATATGGACAATGATAGAGAGAAGATGCACATTGTTTGCACCCTAACATGCATTTCATAGTCTTTAAGTCTCCACTCAAGTGTCACTCTATTGCAAAATCACCTAGGCCTTCTACATTGATTTTTGTACCATAAATTTGAGAAGCTATCACCTCTATGTTCCATGTCGTCCTATTAAAAATCCATGAAAGAACATCATTGGATTCTTTAGGTACTTCAATAGGCCACCATATATCTTTCCGATATTGAACACTATATATAAAGTGATGGGTAGAGTTTTGAGTTTCATCAATAATGGCATGGGCTATAGCTTCATTCATGAATATCACACTAAGTCTCTTGATACGTCATCCCTTTATGATTCGACATTCATCTATTTCAATATAAACCTGAGTTTGGAACCATAATCTGCATCAAATAACATACATTATATTAGTAAAAATACCATGAATGCCCTTATCATAGCAATGGATATATCTCGAATTGTAGATTTGTAAAATTTAACCATTTTGCCTTTGAAAATATGTTCTTGTACTTTATGAAGATGAATCCCTTTCTAGATGAATTTTTAAACTCTTTCATTGTTGTAGCAGAATGATAAATGGATGCAATCATAACACCTTCTATATGGAAGTAATGGCCAAGAGTATTAGCTACATCCTCATTGGTCATCTTCTTCTTCAGAGATACCTTGTAAGGTCATGGAATTTTTTTTTTTTTGCAAAATACCTGAGTTTTGTAGTGTCTACTTCAAAGGATTATACAATGCAATCTATGCTCTAGTACTAACAGCTACATCACATACCATCTATACCACCCTAGGAGTAATAATATCTTCTAAGTTGCATGCAAAATCTTTAATCACTTGGATCTTGATGTGATTTCCTATTGGTGAATCCAAAGTCATAAGCACATGCTTATTGCTCAAACAAGAATTCAAAAACTTAAATTGATCCTCTATGGGTAATGAAGCACTAGCATCTTCAACAAATGACGTGTACAATAAGAAACTCAATCTAAAAGTCTTTTAACATAAATAAATAAGTGAAACCCGAACCATAGTGCATAAACACATCACTTTCGTGATCCACCACTAGTTGAAAGGGCTTGGGAGGATGATAATGGTCATTTCTTGTATCTCATACCAAGTTGAGTTTCTTTTAGTTGTGTTAGATTGGCTTTTTCCCATCGATGATCTGAGGCTCGTGATGCTTTCATAGCAGGCTTACCAAAGCCTGTATGGTTAGATGCTGAGGAGTGGGATATGATTCATGATGAGCAGCAGCAGACTCCTTACCGATATCGCCAGCAGCGAGATGTCACTGCCATATGTTTAGATACGGTTGGGCCATCACATTTGGGCAGCAATGGATATGACACGATGCATCACTAGTTTGTAAGTACCATTTGGTTTATTGAATTTGTTTGTGCTAAGATTCTCATGTATGTTCCTCTAATGTTTTGTATATTTGTTGCAGGAGGTGGCAATGGGTTGTCCTCCAACATGAACGGAGAAGGCTTATGGATATTGTCATGGATTCACTCCACTATTGGAGGACTTGGAGAGACGCGGTGCAATCGTTTCATGAGAGCGTTTGCGATGAGGTGATGAATTTATAAACTTGGTTTTTACTTGTTGTTTGTAAATCTCATGCGAATTTATCTCATTTCATGAATGTTCTTTGTTGCAAGACTATTGATATGGAACATTCTTTGCATGTGTATGGCAATGATGCACCTAAATTTTGTATTTGATTTTTATATGGCAATGCAATGCTTTGCCATATTTTGTAAAAGCGTCCTATATGAAAGTGGTTTGCCACACTCTTGTACATGCTTCATTTATGGAATATATAACTCTTCTTATACATGGTTCATGGTTCATGGTTCATTCTGATTATCTCTTTTGTGTCCAATAATATTTTGTTTTATGAAATCATATTTCAGTTGAGATTAGAGTACACATCACATGTACTCGGTTTTTTTTGGCAGAGTGTATCGTCTTTTGCTAAGCAACATTATGGTAATGTTGCCATACCAAAAGACAACACACTGCCAAAAAAAAATTTGCAGATATGGTCGTCGGTATAAGCAATGGTACTCCCAGTAATGCCATCAGAATAAGCGTCGCTACACCCAGCGGGCGCCGGTATATGCGACGGTACACTGTTGGTAAAACCGTTGGTATGGGTGCTGATAATTACGACATTTATACCGACGGATATATCGATGCTAATACCGAGGGTTATTGTTAGACATTAGTCTATAGAGACCATTCCATGTGTGTGTGGGACGAGGGCTAGTTAGCCAAGGTCCTAAGCTCGGGGGTATATCCTAAGGTATTTGATGGTTAGTGGGGATGAGTGTTGCATGCTGGCCACATGGCGACATTAGATCATTCCAGATCACTGCTATTTTAGATACAAGAGGATATAAATGGATGGGAGGAGAGTGGCACACACATTATTCGCATGTCTTCTTTTGAGGAGAGTCTTACAATTGGTATCAAGAGCAATATAAAATTTTGGGCGTGAGTTTTTTTTTCGGCATGCCTTTCATCATGGATCGTCTGTGGCGTCATTTTTTTGGGAGGAGAGAAGAAAAACGGTGCATGTCAAGGGAGGAAGGGATTGCCATGTGTTGATGGGATTGGAGTTCTGCATGAGAAAGGGATTCACTAGGATCGCATGATTCAGGAAAAAGAAAGATAGAGCCACCGTCGAGACCCATTCATACACTAAGCTTCCGTTAGTTTTCGTGGATTTTCCACCCGCCATCGAAGATATTTATGCGAGACGAAACGCACAATTCAGGAAGTGCTAACCATATCATCTTTCACATGCAAATTTTAGGGAAGAGAAGAATTGTAGCAGTCAACTGAAGAGAGGATCGTCCCTGTGCAATGTTGATATTCACAAATCAGAAGAATTGATCCGTATTTAAGTACCTTCCTAATGAAAGGAAGTTTTAGGGACATCTTGTTTAAAAGTGCACACAGTTCTCTGCAACAAACACACTTAGTGTTTTCAGTTGCTGATACACACCAACGGAAGGAGAAAACCAGGATTGGAGGAATGTGATTACACATTTATAGGACAAGGAGTGATTCCATGGTTATTTGTTATGGAGATTTCATCTATCGTCCTTGAATTCAATGGCTGCTACGCAAGGATGGCATACCCATAAATAGCTCTTTCCGAACTCTTTCCATAGAGGTTGTACAAGGATGACATACCCATAGATAGCTCTTTGCGAACTCTTTCCAGATATTGCCTGCAATAGAGGTTGGAAGTGGACTTTTCTTCATCGAGCACTTTCAACGAAGCACTTCTTGAAGACTTATGCGATCCACGAACCAAAGGGAGTGAATAGTAGCTCCTCAATTTGGATGCTTCAAGAATATCAAAAGAATCTGAGATAAGTATTTAGTCAATATTTGGTTGATTATTTTTGTTGATTATACATATTAGAAGTATTCTTGCATACGTGTAAAATGACGTAAGTAGAGATGTATGGTCGATGCTTGAGCTTTTCTTACAGATGCTAAGTATCGATATCGACAAGAGAAATATATGTTGATTGAGGGCCTGTAGAGCCCAACAACATACTTGGAAAAGTTTTCAATTAGAGGTGCTCGTTGAGAAGACAAAACACATCGTGCCTGCCATCACTGATGATTTGATTCTGTTGTATGCTTGATGCTTTCGAAATTATTTCGGATTTTAAAGTGACACCGTTAGGCTGCCGAAATTTCTAAAATATTAGCACGCATGTGCATTGAAGTATAGGAAACATATTAAAGTTTCTTTCTTTTGTCTTTTTCTGTTAAGCAAAAGCTTTGATTGGTTCTTTTTCCGCTTGCCACTAGTATTTACGATTGATTAGTATATTTAAAAAAAAAAAGAAAACCAAAAGAAAAAAGTTACTTGCCTTTAGTCCTAGTATGGAACCCGAACCATCATCACCTGCTAGGACAAATACCCTTATGCCAGAACCTCTAGTTGATCCAATTCAAGCCATGAATAATAGAATATCATTCTTAGAGAGTTATCTTCAGGATATCTTGGAACATATGCGTGGTTCCAAGAAAGAGGAAGAGACGCTCGATTCTGATTAACCAGAGATGGAGGTAGATGCTCCAGATGAGCATCAAAATTCGGAAGTTCCTAGAGATAGCATTTTAGTTAGAGAAGCGAGATGGCAGCTTAAGGATCTTAAGCCGCCAAGATATCATGGCTCAACTAGCGCTAGGACTGCTGACGCCGTTGAGCAGTGGCTCAGCAAGTGGGAACAGTGCTTCCATCTGTGCCACATCATTGATGATAGGCACAAGATTCAGTAGGCTACTTATAACCTTATGGATGTTGCACATAGGTTGTGGTGTAAGATAGAGCAGGATAAGAAGGAGCCCATGACATGGGATCAATTTAAAATCCTATTTTATAACAATTTTATACCACCTGATGAAAGGTCTAGAGCATTAGACACCTGGTTCTTCATCAGTCAGAAGAATCAATTAGTTCAAGAATACGCAGATAGGTATAGAGAGGTACTTCTTAAAGTACTTGATACCATTCCAGAATTTCTTCAAGTCCACAAGTTTGTTTTGGGACTCAGAGAAACTATCTGACCTTTAGTGAGCAAGGAGCGGTGTCAGTCTTTGGCACAGGCTACAGAGATGGCCTTGGTTTATGAGGACGGCCACAGGATCACAGGTTCCCAGGGCCAGAGATCCCCATGGACTAGGGTTAGCCGACCTTTCCATTCTTCGACTCCTGGTTCAGTCAGTGCACAACCTTCTAGGGAGGCTAAGCAAGTGAACATGATCCAAATAGTCTCTGGAGGAAAGAGAAAAGTGTCTGCTCTGGCTGAGAGGGCATATAACCGATCTATTCTTACCCCTCAGTAGAAAGAGAAGGCAATGAAAGAGGGTTTCTATTATGGTTGCTTAGGGCAACACTTGTATAAGGATTGTCCTAAAAAGAAAAAGATAGCAGCCACCATAGTCATAAATCTGACTCAGGCAAGAGGTGGGAGTGAGGATGAATTTGGGGATTCCCCATCTCCATTATCATCTCCCATAGTGGCCATGATGGTCACTAAAAAGGATTCAACTGTGCTAGATGTTGTGCTTTCGGCAGTGGCACAGGAAGGATACCGATTCCCAGATACTGAGCTTATTATCATGAGAGGAGTCATGGCAGGACAGCCTGTCAAGGTACTCTTTGACACACGTTCGACTCATAATGTTATTAGTTCTCGATTAGTCAAGAGATTATGCTTAGAAACGGTACATTCAGATTATACTTATACCGTAGAGCTAGCCGACGAGAAGGGAACTGAGACTTGGGATACACTACAAGGAATACGGGCATGTAGTGACGGTTAACGCGAGAGAATTTCGTCGCTATAAAATTGCAACTTGCATCGGAATTACCGTCGAGCGCGGACCGTCGATTATACGACGCAGAAAACGACGGTATTTGCGACGGTCGTCGCTTAAACGACGCTTGTCAAAGGCGTCGCTTAAGCGACGCTTTTTAGCGTCGCATAAGCGACAGTCCACACTGTCGTATAAGCGACGGTGCAGACCATCGTATACGCGACGCTAAGTAAATGTCGCTTATGCGACGACGCGTTGCATCGCTTATACGACGATCTGTTGACGGACAAAAATTAAAACGTTGGAGGCTCTGCAATCGGCATTTTCATGCATCCGATCGAAGAGCTCTCCAACGTTCGCAATTGCGCTGCGCTTACGAGCCGAAGCAAGTATATGCAGAATTGTTGTTTTGCTTAAGCTCTCTGTTATTGTCTCCCTCTGTCTTTGTTTCTCTCTTTCTACATCTTTCTCTCTTTGAATTTTCTCTCTCTCTCTCTAGATCTCTCTCTCTCTAGATCTCACTCTCTCTCTCTCTCTAGATCTCTCTCTCTCTCTAGATCTCTCTCTCTCTCTAGATCTCTCTCTCTCTCTCTCTCTCTCTCTCTCTCTCTCTCTTCTCTCTCTTTATTGCAGGTTATTCAAGAAGCTAACCAAGCAAAAACTATGGATCACAATTGTAAGTACAATTTCTATTATTTGTAGATCATTTGAATTGTGTTATTTTCATTACATACCATACTCACACTTATTGATATGCACTCATACACTTATACATGATGAAGAAGCACACACACATGCATATACCTACATATACACATATACATGCACATACACACACATACACATAGAGTTATACATATACACACACATACACAAGAACCTGCACATATTAATACATACATATACACTTATACATGCACATGCATATACATACATATACGCACACATACACATGCACATATACACATATACATGCACATACACACACATACACATAGAGTTATACATATACATGCATATACATATACACACATACACATGCACATGCACATACTCATACACACATATACACTTATACATGCACATGCACATACATACATATACACACACATACACATGCACATACATACATATACACACACATACATATACACTTAGGTACACACATATGAATGAATTATATAATTAAAGTATTAAAACACATGCTTAATATAAACAATAATAACAATCAATAGAACAAAACTCTTCATTACTTAATACCATACACACAATTCAAAACATGACTGAAATAAAAAATATATAGATAAATATATATATATATATATCAATGTAAATACATATAATCCAATGTCATAATCAACGTCTAAAATCCTAATCATCATCATCATGATCATCATCATCATCAGCAATATCATGATCATCCTGATCTTCCTCATCCTCATCCTCATGATCACCCTGTGACGATCGAGATCGTCCCTCCTGTGTCTATCTCTCCACCTCATCCATATTTGTCTCCCCATAATACTCCTGTATTACATATAACAAACATAAATCAATAAAATAATTAAAACATTCATAACAACAAAATAATTATATAAATTTTAAAAATACTCACAAAGGCATCAAGACGATCTTGTATATACTCGCTCAAACGCCGATATCCAAAATGTGTAGCATACTCGATCTCGTGTTTCGTAGGATATCGGCCATAATCCTTTCGCTGCAATGAAACAAATAAAAAACATTAGTTGCTTGCATTTTAACTTAAATAAAAAATATACTCACAATAACACATATACTTACAAACGTAGCTACAAAACCATTATGGCCCATTTGGCCTAAGTGCGATGTGTGGCCCGACTCCACTCTCTTCTTTGCAGCAGCCTATTTATTCAAGGAAAAAAATACATAAATTAAATTTAAAAATTACTAAAATATCTAAAAATTATAAATATAAACTATTCATTTGTGTACCTTTTGCTGAGGAAATGACTCCTGAAGACGTAGCTGTCTACGAAAAAACTGCCACGACTCAGGTGGTATGTTAGCTCGCCTCTTATTTTTTTCAACCATACAATATCTCCTGTTAATTTAATCTCAAACAGAAAAAAAAGTCAGAATACATACACATATATACACACATATACACATACACATACACATACACATACACATACCCACATACACATATACATGCAAACATATACGCATGCATATATGTATATATATACACATATACATACATATAACATAAACACACATATACATATCCACATATATACGTACACACACATGCATGCATATACACTCATTCATACAAAATACATGCATTTATCCCACAATAATATGTGTTGTGTATATGTGAATATGTGTGTATGTATAAATGTGTATATGTGAATATGTGTGTATGTGTAAATATGTATATGTGAAT